>JAGDQP010002383.1:77856-87865 GCA_022664845.1 Lepisma saccharinum
GTAGCAAACTGTATATGTTAGATAATGGGTTACGCTCTTGTAGATCTCGTGACATTGTAAATTGCTTGAAACCGAATAAAGAGAATAAAAAGCAAAAACATAAAAAATTATAACTAGTTAGGGATTTTTTCATGTTGGGTTGGTTACAGTACATCTATAATGCTCAGAAATTACTTATGAAAGTGTTTATTTCGTTTTACTTGTCCCAGAATAGGAGTCGCAAAGCTACATTTGTTCGATTGCAATCGAGTGTGTTACTGAGGCAGTAAACGATGCACGTGTTGAAAGTTGTATAAAAACTTTAGATTGAAGCAGATTATATCAAATAAAATGGAAACAATGTCTGAAAGTACGTAGAATATATTAAAAAGTTACGAAACAATAATTTGTCTAATATAACTTATTAGTGAAACTATAATTGTTATTGATTTTTATTAATTGAAAGCATTATAATATGATATGTTATTATGAAAAATATATTGCTCCGCTGTCAGGCTTATTTTCAGTTATAGTCAAATGTATTTTCTTCAATATAAATCAAAAACATTCTGCCCGAAGTTGCCCCTGTTTGTTATTCAATCGTTTCAAAATGGTGGACCCAAAGATCCATTTTTCACACCGTTTGAGCTAGAGCTACGATATTTGGCACAAAGGTGTATTATCACGAGTAGTTTAAGAAAATAATTACATGTTGAAAAAGTCGCCATCTTGGATCCGAAATGGCCGCCGAATCTATTGTTGTATAGTGTGCAGAGCCTAACAACGTACATGATCACTCGTAGGCTAAGAAAATATTACAAAATGTTTCGAAAGACGCCATCTTAGATCCAAAATGGCGGACCCAAAAATCCATTTTCCACACCGTTTCAGCTAGAGAAAAGAAAATTGGTCATAAAGGTGTATCATCAGGAGTAGTTTAGGCAAATATGTTGAAAACGTTGCCATCTTGGATTCAAAATGGCCGCCCAAAATCTAATCAGGAATCATTTATTAGAAAACCATCATCATCATTAAAAACAATTATCATTTAAGTATACACTAAAATGTTGTGAATGGAGTTCAATTTTGCAACTCTGACTTCAAATTCGTAATCAGCGTTCCAAAAAACCATGAACATGGTATTCATCTTGATTATAACATGATATGCAGGCTGTTTCACGAATAGTGGTGGTTAATAGGGGATGAAGAGGGTTACATTTTGCAACTCTGACTTCAGATTCGTAATCAGCGACCCAAGAAAAGACCCGAGTGCAGATTTTGAGATCATTCACTTGCGTTTTTGACTTTTGTCCAGCTCTTTTGGAATCGGCGGGGATTGTTATGAACGATTCGGTGAGTGGCAGTTGCCGGAGTAAGACGTGTTTTGTGCTCGCTCCAGTGAAGCTATTACTACGGAATTCTAATACCAGTTTTTGCTAGTGAGTGAATGCATTATTCCAATTAGTATACAGTCAAGTGAGTATTTTTTTCTTAGTCTAATATCCGAGTGATATTAAATGTGTTATAGAAAAGTGCAGATAGTATGAACGTGCTTGTGGTGAGGAAACACAACTATTATCATTGACTGCCATGAGCTAGGCTTTCGTCCTAAATCCCCCATAGTTCACGAACTATTAGTGGAACAATTTAAAATTAATCCTTGAGAAGCTGAAGCCATTGAACTTTGTGCGTACAAAAAGGTCATTTATGTAAAAGTACAAAATCAAGATATTGTGAACAGAGTGCTCAGCACATGTCAAGGAAAGTTTATATATAAACATGAAGGTAATTACCAAGAGCTTAGTGTCCAGGAGAGACAGTTCTAAAATCAAAATTACTGTTTCAACAGTGCCCCTAGAAATAACCGATGCACAAGTGGCTCAGTGCTTTATTAAATACGATACCATCTCCAGAGTTGTTCAACTTAAGTATGATCATACTCATATCTTGCGTACTTACAGTGGTAAACGCTTAATAGTTTTCAATAAAGTAACAGAAGTACTCCAAAATACATTTCCATATTTGGCTACAGTTGTCAAGTGGCGGGACAAACGACACAACAAACCTGCCACCGCTGTGGTGCCAGCCCAGATCACTTAATCAGTGAATGTACCTACCCTGCTCCAGTCGACCCTACTAAAGTGCAAAAGTCATACTTTTTTACGCTTCATCTACTCGTGACGTGCCTTTGTGTATGAAAACATTCCCAGTTTTCACCCAAGGTAGGTCTACACTTCAAGGTCAAGAACTCCCACCTCCCGACGATGTTGACGTTGTACAGATACATACATCAAACAAAACTGACGAACTGAAAACAAGTCGCCCACAGGAAATAAACAGTGCTTCTGTTGACGAAGGTGCTACAGTTACCGAACGCGAGCCAGAATTAGTTACGCCCATTGTGTCAGAAGATGAAAAAAGTGATAATGTAAAACAAAAGGTTTCTTTTACCATTCCCAATTCAGTTCAAGAAAATTCCGTAATACCTCATTTACCGCACGAAGAAGGAAAATTTGAAAGTTCTAATAGTGATACTAGTATTGTAAGTAGTGGTAAAAACAGTAACAGATCATCACGCCGGCTTCGTTCGGTAAAATAAACAAATCAAAAGCCACTTAAGTTCTTATCTTTTCGACTTTCAGATCCAGGTGTTTTTTGCATGCAATAAGTGCAATTATCTAAGGTAGGTATTTTTAATATATCCTTAGTGAATTCTTGGATAATTATATGCGCATCACGTGGCTCAAACGGCTTATATTCTTTGGTATTATTTCATGACATTGAAAATTGCCACCTTCAACTTGGCCGAGGCTTTTCATCCCAAAAAATCCACCTGTTGTCAAAATTCTTAAATTTACATTCAATCAAAATTTTTGGTGTTCAAGAAATAGTGTTCTCACCCATTGACGTTCCGAACTACAACTTTTTTCGGAATAATACCCCGAAACAAATAAATCAGTGGCGTTAATCTCTTGGGTATTGTTCAGGAAGAAAATTACCATGGTTCATCCCGAATATCTTATGTCAAAAGTAATGACATTTTTATAAGCCTTTACCTACCAAGTGGTCATCAACATCGGCATGAACGAACTTACTTCATTTACAATGATCTTTCTGTTTTTCTTCAACAATTTCACAATAGAAACTATATTATTTGTAGTGGCAATAATTCCCTAAGTGAAGAAGGTATAAATTCCGATGGTAAATATTCTCAAGCTCTTCATGATATTATTGTACAGTTTGAACTGACGTTTATAAAACTGATGTTTATAAACATTTATATCCTAATTCAAATGAACCCACCTACTTTTACAATAAGGGAAACTCGCGTTTAAATGTTATCTATGTTTAAAAAAAAATTGCGAAACAATATTAAATCTGTAACAGTACAAAAATTGGCTTTTTCAGACCACTCGGCTTTAGTAGTTTCCATTGAAGGCAATTATCCCTCCCATTTACGGAGGTCACTTCATTGTAAATTTAATGATTCCTTTCTTCAAGATGAAAAATATTGTCAATTAATAACTGATCTTTGTAAACAGACTCAAACAAAAACAATCGCTTGGTTAAAAAAAAAGTCAATTAGTGTGGTGACAACAAACAAAATGTCAATTATTTTTCATTCCAAAATGTATGCTAAAGAAAAATGTCGATTCAAAAAAAAAATACAATATAATTATCGGCTTTTAAATGACTACTGTAAACAATTAATTGTTGATCCTATGGCAATTATTAAGGTACGTCAAATATAGGAGTTCATTTGTAAACTTACTCAATATAGAGACCAAGGTATTATTACAAGAAAGTAGGTTATCTAAAATAGGTATATATGGAAAAGTATGTTATAATCACGTTCTTGAGGAACGGAAAAAGAGGCTCTGAAATTCATTCATACGTATATAGATGACCATCAACAAACTTCTCAGGGTGAACAAATATACCAAGCAATTCGCTCTCATTATTTAACTAGCTTCAAGCAAAAAAACTTGTATGCCAACGAAAGTAAAATGATAAACATCCGAGAATATAACATACCTCCCGATAATTGTAGCTCTTTAATTTGTGACATGGTCACACTTCCGGAGATTGAAAAAGTAATATTGAACTCCAATTTACAAGCTACCGGCCGAGAAGACGGATTGTCAATTCAATTTTGTTGCATTTAGAAATACAACGAAATTCTCGACAACAATACTATCAACAATGACTTTGTAACCTCTGTAGGAATATTATTACCAAAAACTAATCAAGGCGGTACAAAAGAAAGCAAACGTAAATACAGAGTAATTGCTTTATGCAATTGGGATTATAAAATCCTGTCCAAATTACTCAATACCAGAATAATGCAGTATCTTTCTCACTTAATTACTGTCAACCAGGATGGGTGGGGGGCTGGTACCCCCAATGCTGCCGTTATGCTTATGCAATTACGAGAAAGTTTACATCTAGCATCCACTTTAAAGGACTTCAGATTTACTATCCTGAGTTTAGATTTAGCTTCGGCTTTTGATAACACAAATCATCAATACTGATACAGGGTGTTGCACAAATTAAATTTTCCAGTTCAGTTCATAAATACCATACAGTCTATTCTAAGTCATCGATACATGAAATTACAAGTAAACCAACGAACTTTACCTAAAATTAAATTAGAAAAAGGTGTTTCCCAAGGTTGATCCCTTTCCACATTATTCGCCATTTTATTAATCCTTTAATAAATACATTTGAAGATAACATTCAGGATATAAAATTACTAGATTCTAGCCTTAAAATATTTGGATATGTAGATGATCTAATATGCATAATTCAAAATAAAAAAGAAGTTTCCAAACTATTTGACATAGTCCAATCCTTCAGTTACACAGGAATCAAATTAAATGCAGCCAAAACCCATTTAATGCCGATAGACAACAAAATAGCTGCTGAACTTCAAAATGTTAGCATATTAGTCTCTCCAATTTGAATATTAGAAATAGAATGGACAACTAATATCCCTAAAACTATAACACTCAACGAACATCTTATTCAAATTGTGGTCCAAGATCTACTCAAGTATCAACATTGTTTTCAACATTTGCTTCCCTGTGTTAGATTCATAAATTGTTTTATCGTTAACAAATGTACATAGATCTGTCAATTATTTCCACTATCTAAATCAACTATAGTCGATATCAATAAATACATTGGATATTTTATTTATAAACACCAAATACTTAAACCGAACAGAAACAATTTATACCTTCCCCTTAACCAGGGAGATCTGAACTTGAAGAATATAGAATTTCAGGCTGAATCATTTTTAATCCATCTCTTATCTGTTTGTGACTATATAGAATCAATACCCTGTAAAACGATTATGACTGTTCTAGAACATAGTGAAACGCACGCACCAGTCAATATTTTCCCTTGGAAACACAAAATGCCCTTTCTTACTCACATTATCCTTGAACTGACATATGCTATTATACACAAGTTAAATTTCGAAAATTGGCTTGTTAAAGATATTTACAAATTGCTTTTATACACGAAATTAGGATTGCACATTTGTCACAAATTTCCCACTCAAAACTGGGAACCTGTATGGTCAGATATAAATAGATTAGCACTACTACCCGAATTTCAAGACTTAACGGTTTAAGATAACATATGATATTTTTCAAACTAATAGCATATTGTATGAGAAAAAAAAGCATCGGTAAAACCGATTTATGCACCATATGTAAACAACACACACTCTCATACACAGGTTAGAGAGCTGTACTCATACCAAAGTAAGTTGGCAATACTGTAAAAAAAAATATTAGCAAGAATCAATAGAACCAGTCCAAACTTAATTACCATCTGAATATCTGTTAAAATCACCTACTTTTCAATGTTATCCGCACACAAAAAACAAATTTGTTAATTGGTTCACAGCGCAAACTCTACAGCTGTTATTGGTTGAACGTGAAATTAACAATGGGGACTGGTATATCAGTGAAATAAAACTAAGATACCAACAACTTGATAAAAAAAAAAGAATATCAATTTGCTCAATTTATCAATGCTGCACTATATTCAGAATCAGAGACATCCTGTTATTGCTTTGCTCTTTGTTTTGTATTATTGTTCTTTACAGATAATAATAATCTATTAAGATAAGAACATTATGTCTGAGGATATTCCGTTGTTTCGTTAAAATATAAATAGAGCTTGCTTATAATTGGGAACAAACTGTAATCCTTCACAGGAAGCTGTTTTCGTTTGTGTTTTTTTTAAGTATATTTTTGTGTTTGAAATTTCCTTTTAAGTTATCAAATGTATGTAATTTAATTTGCTCAAGTTTATACTTGTTAATTTCGGTTTATGTATAAAATTCACACGAGTTACGATAAATAGTTGATTTTAAAAAAGGTCGGTAGAGCGTTGGCTTCGCATTCTGGAACTTCTAGGTTCGATCCTAATGTCCGACCATCTTGAGTTAGGATTTTTTCAGAATTTTCCCTCAGTTACGCCAGACTAATGCCTGGACCGACTTTTTTCCAATATTCTCTCCCCATTCCTATTCCGACCTAAGCCATAGTTGTCTACAAGGTATAAATAAAACTAAAATTCATATAACTTCGTATCGCATTCTTCCTCGACGGAGATATCAAACTTAATTTTATGAATTATATTATAAACAACATTAATTAAATGAAAAACATTTCTTTTATAATTTTAAGTTAGGAATTATTTTGTAATTTTTCCAAGGCAAAATATTGCATATATTTGCGTATTAATAAACGCTGACCACAATTTATGCAACTCAATTCACGAGGATAACCTCTTTACCGGGATTCCATTTCCCGAAGACTTCCTTCTTCTCCCCTTTAATTGCTAAGTCACTCTGCATATAAGATGGCGGTTCAAGTTTCTTTCGGCTCACAGGAACATGCATATTCATGAGAAGATATTTTGTTAAGAATTTTCTTCTTCTTCTTCCTTTTCTTCTTCCGCCTCTTTGAAAACTTCCTACTTGTCAAGTAACTTGTGTTCGTAGAACTTTTACTCAGTTTTGTACATGTTTCAAGCCATGACTGATGCTTGTGTGTGATTTTTTTCTTTTTCATTTGCTCTTTTACAGGACTAAAAAATGGAAGAACAAGATAATGAGCCATTAACGAAAAAGAAACTATTTTCAACGGAAATATGAAGTTTTACATTGAAATTAACTTTGATTTGTTGATCAAATACGTTTTACATACGGTTTTACATACAGAGAAAACTGAGTATGGTTACAAATTATATAAGCATTCAACGCAATCATTAACCTGAACAACATCGAAATGGACAACAACATGTTACTCCAAAATAGAAATAATGTCTGCCAAAATTAGTTTTTGCAAGTACCATTTAAGTTCCACTACTGACAGCGTATTGATATCCACAAACTAGTACTCCATGGAATAGGTTATACGTTTATTGTTGTGTATTTCTCCCGGTTTGGATATTAAACTTTCAGTAAAATTGAATTGATCATTGTTAAAAGGGAATATGTGTAATACCTTTTTAATGACACATATCCCCTTTTAACAATGACCGATTCAATTCTCTTATACATCTAGTTTGTATGTGTACTAAACTTTCTTTTCTACCAAAGACTTGTGCAAAATAAAAGAAAACTGTGATGTATACTCTTGTGGGTCGTTCTATCTCTTGAAAACTGTTAACTGAGTCATATAATATGCAAGGTGAGATCGACTATGACATGGAACCGCCATCAAACTCTCCGGTTTGCTTAAACTGATGTCATAAGCTCACAAAATTTACGAAATGGAAATGCTTGAGATATTTTACATATACATGAATTACAAATGAAATTTTAATTTAATTTATCTTAAGTTTCAAACATTCGACTTTTAAAAAAAAATATGGTTATAGTTACACTTAGGCTTTCTAGCCTTTACATTATTTATTACAATACGTTACCAATGCTAAATATATAACATAAAAAATAACCAATATCTTAGTTCTTTTGTTACATTATATATTTAGTCTGTCAGCTTTAATAAATATTTTAATTGGATTTGAATTATTATAATGTTTCTAATCTGCAACATACAGTATGTATTAATATTCTCAAAGTTAACATATAGTAATAATTAATATTTTTTATATTTCATCAATTAGGCAAGGTGCTTATTTCACTTGTTTATAGAAAGCTTTCTCACCTCATAATAGGAAAAGTTGTAAGTTGTAAACACACACCAACATATGCTGCGAATATGACTACAGAAATGTGAAATATGCTTTGAATATTCCAGGAATTTTCTGGCCCATACATGGAATATGCCACTGTTGCTGTAGAAAGATTCATTACAAATTGAACTTTAGCTTCCAATAATTTCAGCATTCTTTCAACCTCTTATTGCATTACAATCCGAAATTATTTTTATATATCCTTTCATATTTTTATTTTCTGTGAATTCATTAAGAACTAACAGTGTACATTCCTTCATAATGTCAAGCGTTATGTTTCTGGGGAATATTCCGGGCATATTTTTAATATTCTAGTAATATTTCTGGAATATTGGAAGTTAAAATGGTACATGCTGTTGTGTGAATGAGCCATTTAAGCGTTTGTAACGTAGTGGTTCAGCAGAGGAATGCTCGTTTCGTCATCAGGTGAATTAAAATTAAAATTCCGGGACTAGCTGTTCTAAATAAAGATTCCATTGATCATCCCCTCATTTAGCCTCAAGTATTAAGACGTACATTTAAAGAACGTAAGATTTTCAATCATTTTCAGTCAACCAAGGATTTGAGAGTGCATATGTGACTTTTCTGCTCGTATCCTTATAATTCTCCTGAAGGTCTTATATAATTCCTGATTAGCTGAGTGTTTAACGGTCTTGTATTCGGTATTAGTGTTCCCGGATTCTATCACCGGTAATCACCCAGCGGCACGATAAGAATTTAGAAGTTAATTGAATTCAGAAGTAGTGGACTCCTGTCTCAAAAGCATGCTAAAGTCATTCGGATGATCACGTGCCATCCTCTTTGTCCGATAACCGCGTTGAAGAACAACGAGCTATAAGGTACATGTCGAGCTAAGAAGTCTAATTTTAGCAGAGGCGATCATAAAAAAATACATTTTATACACAATCACCGCTCTTATTAAGGCCTTTGTCCCACTGAGAATTAAGACGATGAATGGCCTATGGAAGAGGTCCTTGACCTGAGAGCGTAACTACTCTCTCGAACAGCTCCTATTACCTCCTATCCAGTGCAAAGCACCTTGATATTATTTTAAAGGATTACAATTCCTGTACCCGTGTGGTAAACGATACTATAGATTTACTTTAAAATTTTAGAATGAAAGTGTTTAATTCCAACCCAGATTCCACCCACGCACATCCTCCAACACCCGAGACTTAAGTTCGTGTGACTGCAATATTTTTGGCTCCTTAAAATTAATCTCAAGAGACTACACTTTGCATCAGACGAACAATTAACATCTTTATAATAGGCCTTACTTTTAGTTTTTTTAAATATTTTAGGTTGTATTTTCAGCTCTTTAGGTCTTGTTTCCGTAATGTTCAGAATATGAAAAATCCATATTTTTTTTTACTTCTTAGGGTCATAGAAATTCCAACCCTAATTATGATAATTAAATTTATTTATCTCAAATTAATTTCTACAGAAAGTTTTATGGATTTTCTCAAAATAATACAACCTCAAGGTACAAAACGGTGTTTTAACATATTAATTTCGTATGATAACTAAAACTGTAACTTAGTATCGTAAATAAATTGATTTCTGAAATACGATAAAACTGGTATATTAACTTCTAAAGTAGCTAATGTACAATAATGTAAGTCATGAATAATTAACCTACTCTATAAAGCGAAAACTAAAAAAAGAAAATGTAAGATCAAATGGAGTTGAAATATAATACAGAAGTCTCTTACGTGCGAGAGTTATGCGTGTGTGTGTGTGGATTCTAATTCCTGTTTCCTCTTTCTCTCTCTCTCTCTCTCTCTCTCTCTCTCTCTCTCTCTCTCTCTCT
>JAGDQP010002383.1:87875-98466 GCA_022664845.1 Lepisma saccharinum
TCTCTCTCTCTCTCTCTCTCTCTCTCTCTCTCTCTCTCTCTCTCTCTGTGTGTGTGTGTGTGTGTGTGTGTGTGTGTCTTTCCTTCTCTCTCTTTGCGCACGAGACCTTTTCTATTCTGGCATTCTTACAGCAGTCAGCAGTCAGGCAATTCGGATTGAATATGTATTTCCTTTCCTTTTTTATTATTAAAGCAGGAAACTTCTGCCTATATCACCATAGGAAGGATTTCATACATATTTCATGTCTTTCAACGCTGAACGAACCTCATGACATATCAAAAACTTTCACTTCTGTATGATTCCTTTCTGCAAGCTCGTCTTACATGGACCTTTCACATACAATTTTTTTCTGCTCTGGCAAATATATGTAAAATAGAAGAAATAATAGAATTATAGAGTTGGCGTACCTCTATACACAGGAAGAAGAGATCACACAACGAAATCAATATTAATAAAGTAAGAAATGTCTGAAGTGATTATAGAATGCAGATGTTATAAAGTCTGAATAATGATTCTATTCATAATGGATTATGTTCTAGCTAAAATCATTAGACTTTTGTATTAAAAACACCTAAGTTTCTGATTGACTCACTGACACAAATAACATGAGGTATTTTGTAGAAAACGAGAGGAAAGTTGTCCTCTGAAAAGAGACAGAAATCCCTTCAACAAATTCATAGCATAAATTTAGTGAGTCACTTGTCATATACGAATGAAAAGTAATAAAAACACATAGTTTAATTTAGAAGAAATGCGTATAGTTAAACAAAGTAGAAAAGAGTTCTTGACGCAATTCCTGCATTGTTGTAATTTGTGGGAAGTGCAGGTAATGAAAATAGCAAAATTTGAGTGTGATGTACAATTTTACAGAACTTCATGTAATACAAAAACACAACAAAGCAAGGTTGAAGCAAAATCAGATTGAAAAGAGATCATTGACTTCAAATTTGAAGTCAGTTCCTCTGTACGTGCTTCCACTCAGGCGTCGTCTTATTACTGACGGACACAAACGGACTATATAAAAATGTTCCAATTTGTTTTTGGTCACTTAAAATGCAAGTACAATAAAAACCTAATTTAATGGACTTAAGCAAAAGTTACCTAAATGCCATATATCAATAAAATTCTAGATTTATAACATACCACTACAACCTACAGATATATGCCTTGCCTATAGTGGCGCACGGTTCTTATTAAGACATTACAAGCGCCACAAATCAATGTCGAGTTTCGTGACAAAATTCTTTTGTCACCGACAGTTAGTAAGTAACATTCTTTACAAAGCAGATATTCACAATAATGATAATCTGTTACTGGGACGATTATCTTAGACATGTTAAGTTTCGTTTCATTCGTTCTTAGCGTTTTAGCCATTACTAGTACTTTTATAATGAACTTGTAAGGATTGCTATACGATACATTCCTTACCTTCTGTATTTTACTGTTATAAATGTGTTGTCCAGAGTTGTTTGCTTCATTTGGTAGCAAAACTAACATTTTTCTCTTTTATTTAAAAATTTCTTACCATTAATTCATTCACAAGTTATACAAACAACTGATAAGCAAATTCACTATGAATTGTATTAAATGATTGATTGAAGAAGAAATAAGATTGTGATTTGGTAATCTGTCAACAAAAAACAAATATATCTAATATGAAGAATAAGAAGAATGCTCATTTAAGCTTTGTATTCAATGTTGGCTTCGTATATACCAGAATGTGTAATTTCGTGAACTTAAAACCTTTTCAATTGATTTTTAAAATAACGTCTGGTGTACCTTTCAACATGTTATCAGATGTTCTGTATAATCAATACTGATAATATAATCACTGTAAATAAGTTTACATCGCTGTCAACTGTCAACTGCGTTTGTTCGAGTCTCAACAGGAGAGTGCTGGTGATACCTAACGATAAGGCCGTGGCTATAACCTCCGCAAATATACCTCAGGACGGTCGAATGGTTAGCATGCTCGCTTTGTGTGGCGCGTCGTCACGGGTTCAGTTTTTGCTGGGGTCTGTTGAACGGAGTGGTTCGGAGTCCACTTTAAGTCTCGTCTTTAGAAGCTCGTCAGCTCGTTTAGGATGTTAACAATTAACAATTTACTGTTAAATTAATTTTAATAATTAATTTAACAATGTTAACAATCATCTCTGAGACGGCTAGCGGGAAAAGCGGGGTAGAAAATTATAGATCTAATGTGGTGAGGAATGTCGACATTATTGTTTTAGGCGCGGAAGAAAATCATTCCTGTAATTTTGCAGACTTATTTGTGACAACACAGACCAGCAAGCCAAATGATAAAACCGACGACGGCCCGACCAACTAGTAGTTGGGGAATAGCCACCGCGATCCAGTGGCGATTGGTCGTCGGTCCGTTTTCCGGAACGCCGTCGGGGTCGTCGGTCCGTTTTCCGGAACGCCGTCGGGGTCGTCGGGCCATCTTCACGGCCGCCGTCGGGGTCGGTATAAAGGCATAACCCCGTCCAAAACCCGCCCGCTGACGTCGGCTTGCTCGTCGGCCGACCTTCGCCGACTAAATCCCGACGTCTCCTGGCTTGCTGGGAGGTTCATTAAATTCAGTACTAGCGGTCTTTGTTTCACTTTTATAGAGACTTTTTTCTTTATCTTTCTCGAATGAAACGTAATGGAACATATTTTTCTCCTTTTCTTGTGCAAATTCTTTCTTCTTCAAAACAGCAACTACAGTAAATTTATAGTGAATTATTATTGCGTACAGCAGTAGTTCTCAAGGAAATATCGTCTATGATCGAAAGTACTGTGGCACTCGTTGCTTTATAGCATTGCATAATAGTTGAAGATGGCCTCACTAACCTCCACCCCAGCACCCTCATCCCGACAGACAGCTCTTTCTCCCAGCCTCTGTTCCTTTCAACGCACGATGGACTTACGAAGAAGTTTTCAACATGATGTCGTCATTGGCTAAAACTGTCAGATCCTCACACACCCACTCTTTGCAAAACACTCGTCTATCTGCTTAAGGCCAAAACTCCTAACTTTGTCGTCTACTAGAAGGAAGGCTGTAGTTTATACCTTCAGAGTTGGGACTCAGTCAAGGCATTTCTGACCCTCTGTACTGTTTTGTTCTAGCAGATTTCCACCCATCCATCCCTTTTTTACTCACATTATAGCTGAACACTGAATGGCGTCTGAGGAATTTCCATGCAACTAGATTGCCTGGATTTTATCCAGAAATGTTTCTGAACATTTATCACAGTGCATGTTTTACAGCTAGAAAAGAGGAGAATGATGTGTAAAACTCGATTCTGGTTACTGTATTTCTAATTACTGACAAAATCTATACTCCTCGGATTGTTTGTAAGAGTATTTAAAATAAGGCGATTGTTTGTCTCTGTTACCTTAAATTTAAAGGGTACTGCAACACTCTTTTCATGTTCTTTTACTGTCAAAAATCTTTGTTTTTAATATTAGAAAAGTTTAATATTAAAACTTTCTCTACAGGCAAAGCACTAAACAAATGTTCGGCAGACATATAACTATACATGCTATCTTTTAGTTTCAACTCTTTAGAAATATGATGACACCCTGTATGTTCAGTAGAATCTAAATGCAATGCAACTTTCTCTATCGAAGGAACTCGGACAATACCAATTTCTGATATTGCGTAAGCAGTGCAACACTATTGTGGCATCTAATTTGTTTCTTGGAAATATTATTGTACGAGTGCTTAAATATCATTTGTGGTCTTACTTCTGCCAAGGCTGAATTACGATGTCTTTCGGCGAGTACAACTTCTAGGGAACATAGCTTTCTGTGCCAGTACGATTCAGCTATAGGAAATAATAATATTTGTAACAGTAGGCCTACACTTAATCTATTTTGTGCCCAAAATTAAGAGCCGTGCTACAATTTCAATCCATAAGAACAAAGATTTTCTTGAAATTTTCAATTTTTTCTGCAAAACGAAATTTCCATTAAAATTGCAATAACTGTTTCAGATATATGAAGTATCAAATAAATTGTTTAATTATACGAAAATTTATAATATGAATGAGCAAGACTGTCCTCTCTAGCTTCCTTGGTCCTATCGTCATCATTTCACACTCACTCAGCGGGGATAAACCGCTTGAGCCATTAATTATATTCAGCTATTTAAAATTATGTGGCTGATGCATTAGCGTACATAATTTTCATTCACTGTTTGTGAAATATTTTTGTACATATTAGACAAAAAAGTGATATTACACAATAGGGCCATTCTATTGTCAAGCATGAGACGTTTCCTTGGAATTTTCTTATGTTTTTCATTACGTATTCTTACGTGGTAGAGTGGAAAAGCGTGACTGTGAAATGTATGACTAAACACTTACTGTCATATTATGGCTTTTGACAGAAAAAAAAAGATAATTTCAATTGCTTGTGTTACTGTTTTCTCAGTGAAAGTAGTAATGTTACGTATGAAATGTTACTCCGACATAAACTTATTTATTTCGAACGTCTTACACAAATCTTGTGATTTCTAGATCTGAAATGCTACTTGGAATACGTTTTATTACTTTCCAACTTATTCTATTTTATTTGACTGTTTATTCAAACATTTTTTATATCTCATTAGAATTTTTTTTTATTGCCACTTGTAAGGCAGTTTTTCCATGTAATTATCTTTATATTTTGACCTCGGCTCGGCACAACTGTATAAATTATTACGTTCTGTTAAAAATATTAATCCAGAGACATTCACGTGTCAGATGTGATTGGAACTCAGAACATGCTGGTCGCTAGTCTGCTGTTTCAGAACACACGACCAGTGCGGTCAGGATTTGCCTACATTAAGTCGCATCTCTATCTAGAGATTGTTTCATGTAATGATTACTTATGCAAAACTAAATTCGTGGTAAAGATCGCTTGGTTTAGATAACTGTTTCATTTGTTTCCAGTTTAAGTCGTTAAACTTTTCAGAAAATGTATTCAGTTACAGATTATCTTCCAGTCCATCAAACACACAAAGACAGAACGAAACAAAAGCCACATTTAATGAAGCTTCGATGCAGAGGTACGCAGTGTAACACGGGTAACAGGTTTTATTAAGCTATTTTAATTAAACAGTGTTTCTTTGGAAGAAGCTTTAACATTTATACTTCACAACAATGTCATATATCACGAAGAGACGACATCAACGAGCTGCTCTGAAGAACTTCATATCATAACACATACATGCATTGGACACCGTTCACATTTTACGAGGAAACAGTAGCAGATATGAAGCGTTTTAGTTATATTTTAGATCTATTCTTTTTTTTTCCTACACGCGTATGAGTTTTAGTTGTTTAGTTACACAAGAAGGGGACAATTTGAAAAGCAAACATTGACCAACACACGTAAAATCCCACCGGAAAAGTTTTGACCTTCGAGTGGCTTTCCTTATCCGTTGAAAGGTACCCAGGGCGTCTTCATTTGTACTATGACTAAAAAAAGAAAGAAAACTATTTAAATAAAAGAATGTTATTAGTTTTTATATGGAGATTCCTACTAGTGATAAGCAAAGCTCAACGTTAGTAGAATTTCATTTATCTTGTTAAAATAGTCCTATGAAGCTAAGGGTTTGTGAAACAAGGTTGAAAAATAAGAATAACTGTGTTTTCTATTTTGCTCAGAAAAGAAAATTGTTTCCTTTTCGTCTCAAGATTAACTATTTGAGTGGTTTCTCTTTCCTTGCCCCCTGATGAAAAAGTAACGGTAAATAATACTTCTTAGTTCGTAAATGAATTGCTGATTGCAGAAACACCCTAAGTTCACTTTTGGTCCATAATGAGTTGATTGCATAAATAGGCACCTCACACATAAAAGCGTCAGACTGAACACTAAAACCAGTGGTCAGTGAAAGAATTACTTCTATTTTGTAATTATAGTTTTGGATGAACAAAACTCACACAATGATACATCTGAAATTAGTTCTTGTGGAGCTGGGACGGTTTGAGAAGATAGAGCACTTTTACCCTATTCGTGGCCATTCATACCTACCATGTGGTAGGGTGTCTGGTGATATAGAGATAACTTTTAATGAAGTAGACATAATCTACACAGTATGGGAATTAATGGAGTTTATAGTTATTGCAGGCAGTAAATTCACTCTGAGCTTGGTAGATGGGCATGCATTCATAGGTTTTAAGAAGTGGTGGCCAGCAATTTATAAGAAAATGTGTTTCTCTGCTGAAACATCGATGAGAGATACTCCACGGGCAAACAAGGTACCTCTGAATATATCAACATTTCACCATTCTCGCTGCAACGTATCAAGACCAGGAGCTATGGAATTTATCAATGAACTCGAAAAAAGCGCTTTCTGCTTGGAATTTGTCCCTTGGAAAAAACAGACTTGCCGAAAAAGAAGGTTTACAAAAATGGTAAGTTGGTGATAGGCACGAAGAAAATGGAGGACATTAGGAAGTGTGTGCAATATGCGCCTGATGATGACTGTGTCTTAGCCTTCCGGTGAGAAATATTGACTTGGTCTACGATGGACCTGCCAGAAGAAGAGGAATAGAGTGATAACCTGTAAGTTAACTATAAATATTTAATCAACATTGCTTAAACCTTAAGATAACATTTATTTTCTCCCCGAAATGTTATTAATTGCAAAAACAACCTAAGTCCACGTTACTGATAACATTTTACGCCACTTTACGTATAGAATTTTAATGACATGTGCTAATTATTTGTAGACTTTTACTTGTTTCTTAGAAAAGTTTCTTCTTGCTTCATTAATTTGTATAGCAGTTATAATGTTTCTCAGTTTTCCTAAAATTACTGTGTTACTTTGGGTGTTTTTGCAATCAGCGATTCAAATAAGGATAATTTGGGACTCAACATTCATTTATTAGCAATATCATCTAACTACGTGAGTATTCAAAATGCTTCAAAACATATTCCAATAACTACACGTACAAAACATCATTATCAGAATTTTATTTAAGGCCAAGAGCACCCCACAACTGAGAGACACAATTGTATAAAGATCCCTCAAAATTTTCTCACAATGTGTATACAAATTATTTGCTATAAAACATAGATTCTCAAACATAGATCTTCTTTACATAGCGTCCACTTGGGGAAACCCCACTTCGGCGCCCACACTAGTTTGTAACCCTCCCCTTCTGATGTCAATAATTTCAGAAAATGAATGTACTGTTATATGAATTATATATTATATACAGTTTGTACACTCACCCAAAAATATGTTTTGGAAACAAAATATCTGACATTTATGCCACTTGTCACTTGTCATGAGTCATAATTTTATGCCGCACTTTCAAAGTGAATTTGGATGAAAGTTGTTTTATTTTAGTATTGGCCTCACAGTACAACTGACAGGGACTTAGTGAATGAGAGGATATCGTTGAACAAACGTGAGGTTAAAATGCTAACGTCCCATTATTAATGAATGTTGCAACCAGGGAAATTTGTTCTGCTGAATGTGACAGAACAGTGGACCTGCACGCTTCTCGTAGATGGTTCAAACGTTTCTGATCTCGTCATACCAGCGTGAGAGGTCGAGGAGTCAATATCAGTTCGCCCACTTACCATCAATAGGAAGGTCTTGCTCAAGACTTTTGAATAACTCGACGACAAACAGCCAGATGTTGTTAACAAAAGTTAGAATTTCAGAAGTCAACCTAATTTCTCGCCTTTATGAAGAGTCCACACACTCTCAAATAACACTATTCGATCTGACACCGGAGCAGGCTCTGAAGACAGTCACCCTGTGTCGACAATATTGGATAATTCACGTGACATGAGATTTGCCAGTGAATTGTTACTAAGGAGGAAAAACTTGCAGTAACCAATGATTTCAACCAAACCAAGCGGCACAGATTATGGTCTAGATAAGGTGGTTTGAGAAAAGATTATTCTCTGCATTTGGTGGAATATAGATGGCAAACTACATGTGACTGTCGGATCGTGGACGACCAACTCTATACAGATCAACTACAACTGCTCCATGCCGTTATGTTTCAAGATTCTTGGGAGTCATCAACATGAGAAGACCTATGCACAGAATAGACAATGTACCAAAACAAACGTTCTGAGATGTCAACGAAAAGCTCCAATAATTGCAATGAATTCAGTTGTCTACCTTGGGTATCTTGTCTATTCAGTTTATTGGCTTCTCCAATCCACGGAACATTTGCTAAGTGACAAACCATTAAATAACATTGAGCCAGCTGAAACAGAAATCGGAGAATTCTAGAGCCCCTAATTGACGGACCGGCGCGATATTATGTCTATGACTGAACATTGAATAGGATTACAACTAAAAATTGCTTATACTTCATTAAATGATGTCAGTATTGGATGTACGTATCCGCTCTTCAACTTTTGCATCCAAGCCAGAAGACTCTTTCGCTTTTGCTGGTACTTCGCAAAGTGGCATTTTTCGTAACAAATATAAGATAAGAAATTCAAATCAATTGACACAGTCCTAATCAATGTTCCACAATCGCACCATTACGAATGGTAAGGGCGCTATTATTCTTCCGTTCTTCGCTAAAATGACTTAAGTTAACCTAGGTTTGCGTACATCAAGTGGTGTAGGAGTTACCAACTCCCAATTATTTAACTTGTTCTGTGTATTGTCTTTTCACTTCTAGTTTTGTTCTTTCATAAACCTGATCCACCTTTGGTTTTCCACGTCTCCCCACAAAGGGGCATGCCCGAAGTAGATAACCAATTGTATGGAGCATATGTATTTTACAGAACAATGGTTAAGAAACATGTGGGAACACACATTACTATGTTGTATGCGTCAAGTTGTTCATTAGGGTTTTTATATACACCTTACGGATTTAAACTTACTTTTGGTACACATGATAAAAATAAGGGAATAAGTACAAAATTATAACGCTTAAATTTGAATACGATCAAGTAATATTTAGGGTCTCCCACCCAATTCAAAGTATCAACTCTTTACCCGCGGAACAGTTTGGAAGTATTGAAAGTTTTCTTCAACAAGTCATCAGCATTTGATCTAGTAGTCCGAGGGATAGAAGTAAGGTCTTGTTCGCACATAACCCAGTACGTAAAGCTAAAACAAAACGAAAGCGTCTATTTAAATAGTGATTTTGAAATTAATTTCTTCCCTTATTTTTTCGTTTACGAAAAAGAATAGTTTAGGTTTTTATTGAAGCGTACGCAGATGATGGACCAAGTACGAAGACTATAGCATGCATGTGTTTCTGCGAAGGGCGCACCAGCTATGGTTTTTATAGAACTCCCATCACGGCATTCGCCTGGCAACAACAAAGAAAACCCTGAAAACGTGCCAGCAGCAAGATCCGAATCTGCATGCCTGCCCAGTACTGATCCAAAATCCGCGATCGCATCCAGTAGCATGTGAGGGATTTCCTCTATTGCAATTGGGTTCCACAAATGATATATAACAGAGTTGACTTCGCTAATCTCAGATATAACATTTTCCCTTCCACTCTTAAACGTAACCAAAAGAGACGAAACTCCTTTGCAACATCTGATACAATTATTCTGATAATTTCTCTGCTATAGTCAGTCTGATGCTAATAAGATAACCAGAGTTTGAATCTCCTTTCCATTAGTTATTATCATTCCAGTTGGTAAAATAATTCATTTTTAAAGATTATTTGTATGCTTCGTGATTTATAAGGACGAATCTATTCATAAATAAAGAGCCCAAATAATCTTTTTTTTTTAATACAAAATTTATAGATTTTGCGTGCTAAGTCCAGAAGGGACCAATATCAAATTTTGACAAAAATGAGATTTCAGTGAAATTTTACTCCCTAGACTCTTCTTGTGCACTCTCTGATAACGTACAAACATATGTTTACAATGAACTGGCATATATCTCCACGTCATTTTATATAGCTATATTGATGATAAAAGAATTATAAATAAAATAAAATATCAATTTCTTGAGATCAAAATTTTGAAATCAACCATTTTACAAATAAATCGTAGATTTAATACAGTTCAAATTGCATTCTGCTTTCTTTAGTTTCATAAAGGCTCTGGGGGAATGAGCAACACAACATATTTTATTTTGAAACCATGAAAAAAAAACTGTGAAATTCAGTGGAAATTTTGAAAGATTAAATTAATTCAATTCAAATATGCGTGTTCAAATATATCTTCAAGGCCGTCATTATGATCTTCAGTGTGAACTAAAACTGCTTACGTCCAGTGTTCGGAGGGTTTAACCCTTTCCCCTAATGTTTACGATTGTCTCATTAAAATCGTTTCATATATAGAGAGATATCTAGAAGTTATGATAGAGACATCAGAAAACATTGTTGCCGTTGTTCTGGTATCTTCTCTCTGGCTGAAATATAATTATGTAGCGAATGTTGGACCCATTTAAGTCTGTTATCGTTGTAACTTTCGTGCCTTCCCAGTGTCGGTTTAAGCTCTCTGCCGCAAAGGTTAGGAAAAATTTGGAATCTTAATTTAAGAAGAAAGTTTTCTGCTTGTAATAAGGTAGATAAAATAAAAAGTACAAATAATAGTTCTGTTTCTCGTCAGTAGATTGTCTTCATTCAATGGCATTATGCAAGAATTTACAACTCACCGGAAGATATGA
>JAGDQP010002384.1:0-26184 GCA_022664845.1 Lepisma saccharinum
ATCGTGGCTTTCACCTGGCGAAGCCGGTCCTTCAACACCAAGGCCAAATCGCTTCGGCAAGAAGACCATGCTTTGTGTCTGGTGGGACCAGAGCGGTATTGTGCATTATGGCTCTTGAAGCCCGGTGAAACCGTTAATGCACAACGCTATCGCCAACAAATGATTAATTTAAATCACGCATTGATCGAAAGACAACCGGAATGGGCCCGAAGACATGGCAAAGTGATTGTGTTACACGACAATGCGCCGTCTCACACAGCAAAACCAGTGAAAGACACCTTGAAATCGCTTGGATGGGACATCCTTCCGCACCCGCCGTACTCCCCAGACCTGGCGCCATCTTACTATCGCCTCTTCGCATCAATGGGGCACGCACTCGCAGATCAGCACTTCAGCAATATCGAAGACGTTGGAAAATGGCTGGACGAATGGTTTGCCGCAAAAGACAAGCAGTTTTTCTGGCATGGTATGCATCAATTACCTGAAAGATGGGCGAAATGTGTAGAAGCCGATGGCCAATATTTTGAATAAAACAAAATTAATTTCCCTTGAAAATTACGTTTGTTCTTTACTAAAAAAACCGGCGAAAACTTTTGCATACACCTGGTATATGCCCAGTTCAAAATACTGAAGCCAGACAAAAGAAATTTGATATGCTGATTAGGGATGTCAACGACTCGCTCGACTAGAGTCGCGACTCGGTTAGACTCGAGTCGAGTCGAGTCGATGCTCAGTAGCTGCTCCAGTTGAGTCGGTACTCAGAACTGCTCGAGTCGAGTCGAGTCTGAGCTCACTATATGCTCGAGTCGAGCCGAGTCACTGCTCAGAGAGACTCACGTTGCGACTCGGTTACAGTGAGTCGAGCTCGAGCGACAGCTCGACTCGAGCGTTAGACTCGCCGCTCGAGCCGAGCGGATTGACATAACAGTCAGAAAAGGAGTCAGTGGACGATGTCACAGTAATGCAAAGTTATCTTATCTCATAATTTATACACAGCTATCTCGGTTTTCTACTTGTTCAGTGATTCCAGAAAACTTAGAACAACAAATTACGTAGCCAAACAGATAACAAACTAACTTCACATCGACTATCATATTTTCTAGTATTATTATTTCAAAGTTAGTAGGAAAGAAAAAGAAAATAGTGAAACTAAATTAACATATTCAGACTCGAGTCGAGTTGAGTCGGTGCTCAGTACCTACTCGAGTCGGCGCTCACTATGTGCTCTAGTCGAATCGAGTCGGCGCTCACTGTGCTCGAGTCGATTCGAGTCGGCGCTCATTATGTGCTCGAGTCGAGCCAAGCCGGCGCTCAGATAGACTCCTGCTGCGACTCGGTTACAGTGAGTCGAGCTCGAGTGACGACTCGACTCGAGCGTTTGACTCGCCGCTCGAGCCGCTCGGATTGACATCCCTAATGCTTATGTATCATCAAGAGTAGATTACGGGAAAATTACAAAATTTGGTGTAAATCGTCATCTTCAATCCAATATGGCGGACAAATTATAAATATATAGAAAGAGCACCCAGGCCGAACCGCTGGAGCTAGAGAAACGAAATTTGGCATAAAAGTATACCATTGAAAGTAGGTTACGAGAGAGTTACGAAATTTGAAAATAGTAGCCATCTTGAATCCAATAGAGCCGGTTAAATTATATGTCCATATCTCAGATATGCATGTTTCTCGGCTATACTGGATCCAATATGCCGAGGCTTCTCAAATTTCAAGATTTTATGGTAAACTACACTTGATGACGCACGTAACAGCAGCAAAGAATGAGGCCATCAATATATCGCATAAAATAGTCAACATTCAAACTAATGATTACAGGATACCTCTGAAAGTAATAAAAATGTACCATGATCCGGCCTGTAGTCGGATAAGCCGCCAGTGCCTGGTGGCACTGGATGGACGACGTAAGACAACGGCAGATTATAAATAAATCTCAACCACAAATATTGCTCCGTCTTACTGGAGCCTACAGAACTACTCCGGTGGAGGCAGTCCAGGTGGTGACCGCGACCATGCCCATGCACCTTTAAGTTAAAAGAATGGGAGCCGCGTACTGGCTCAAGAAAGGAAACGAAGAGAAGATCATAGACATTCTTCACCAAACAGCAGGAAGTAGAAGAGAAATCCAAGAAATACTGATCAGTGCGTGGCAAACATTCTGGGAGGAATCATCGAAGGCAACAAGTTTTCAGCATTTTCCCGGACGTGGCTGAGAGGACAGAAATGCAGCTGGAGATAGAAGGAGGGTTACTCCATTTCGTCACCGGTCATGGCATTTATAGACAGAGACTGCAAGACCTAAACTTAGTTGAGGACAATATGTGCCGCGCCTGTGGGATGGTTGCGTCCCCAGATCATATTGTCGTTAGGTGCCGAGAGACAGAAGAGCTAGTCAGAAAACAAAGGGCCCTCCTGGGAGAGAGACCCGTCACAGAGGTTCTGAGAACTCCAGAACTGGTGGCGGTCCTCCGAGAGAAGGCGGATAAAGTGTCATTATTCTACAAGAGAAGGTGGCCTGGAGGCGCGCCTTGGGGCGCGGAGAGATGTAGTGAGATCCCAACAGTATGAAAGTGTACAGAGTTATTACCGAACTCAACAGCAGCATAATGTCTGCGCGCGCGAGCGGGTCTACCGCGACGACCGTGGCATCCGCGTGTACAAACAAACAAACATTCCAACAAATAAACGAACAAAAATAAATAAATATCGTGAAAGTGCAGTAATCTTGATTTAACGTCTATCTAATATAACGGTACAAATTAAGAACAAAACGGCGGAAATCAGTATAAACAAGACTAAGTATAAGTTAGTATTAGTATGATGTTGCTTGAACTCCAGTAATACGTGCTGCATTGCCGGAATACGGGTGAGAGACACTCATAAACAGTATGAAAGTGCGCGTGAGTGATGGAGAGAACCGGGATGAGTGTTGGTATTATTACTTAGTGGAAATCAATATAAGTCGATAAACTGACTGAAGGCTGCTGAAACCGCAACCAACGGTTGAATGATATACTACCCATGAGTGAATGCGTGATGGATGAGAGTGGTGAAGAGAAGAAGAAAAAGTGTTGCAGAACCAGTGAGTGCCATGAAGAAGATCAGCTTCTCTTCGTATCTAGAGGAGCACAACAAGAAGAGATCGAGCAAGGAGAAGACTGGACGGCCATCTCTGTGACGAGACAACAACTGTAATCCAGAAAGAAGAACCCAACTCCAAGGAAGCAGCAATTAACCTTTCTTAATCTCGTTACAGGAAGATGCTGAAAAGAAGAAGAAGCCCTGCTCAAGCTATGTGTTGTGTATTTTCCCTGTGTCGTCTTATGTGTATTGTATGTGTTTTCCTATAAAATAAAGCTTATAATAGTAGGTAGGGACCCCCATGCAAATGTTCTAGCAACTAGGAACACTCTGGACCAGGAGAACACTCTGGACGGCAGGTCAAAAGTTCGCCCGCAACACCAACTGTTTTGAACAGGTGGAACGCAGGAGATCCTTGGAAGGCCGGAACTCCGGCAATCCAACAATCTCTAGGTACAAGCCTGCCCCAAGCTGAGAAGTACTAAGACGTACGTGCTGCACGACGGAGAAAGTGCACGACTTAACTTGTGCAAAGCATGCAAAGAGGCAGGGGTGGTAAGGCGGCCCCCAAATATAAAAAAAACTACCCTTGATGGTACACATTTATGCTAAATTTCGTTTATCTAGCTCCAGCGGTTCGATCTGGGTGTTCTACTGTTCTTTCTTTTATATATATATATATATATCTGGTGTGGTAAAAAGTAATCCATTATTTTGCCAATAGATGGCTTCAGTGATCTGTAGCTCGCGTTGTATAAGTCCGATCGGGTTCAACGAGATGGCGTTCAAACGATGAGATTGCGTACTACAAACACTGTTCAGATAGTTGTGATGAGTTGACTCAGTGTTGTGTGAGCGCGCGTCAAAATGGACACTAGCAAAGAGAAAATACGCTATACTTTACAGTTTTTCTTCGATAAAGGCGAAAACGCAAGCCAGGCGGCTGTAAATGTGAATAGTGTTTTACTGTAACAGCCAATCACGCGCATTTTTTGTTTCGTCGATTCCGTGCCGGTAATTTTGACGTCAAAGATGTACCACGCACTGGAAGGCCAAGTGTCGAAAATGTCGATAAAATCATGGACATTGTCGCGTCCGACCGTCATGTAAGCACTGTTTCGATTGCCCAAGAGCTAAAGATTGCACAAAAAACCGTGTGGAACCATTTGCATAAGGCTGGATACAAAAAGAAGCTTGATGTATGGGTGCCACACGAGTTAACGCAAAAAAACCTCATGGACCGAATTTCCATCTGCGAATCGCTGCTGAATCGCAACAAAAGCGACCCATTTCTGAAGCGGTTGGTGACTGGTGATGAAAAGTGGATCACTTACGACAACGTCACGCGAAAACGGTCGTGGTCGAAGCGCGGTGCGCTGGCGCAAACGGTGCCCAACCCAGGTTTAGGTTTGACGGCCAGGAAGGTTTTGCTGTGTGTTTGGTGGGATTGGCAGGGAATTATCTACTATGAGCTGCTCCCCTATGACCAAACCCTTAACTCGGAAGTATACTGTCAACAATTGGACCGTCTGAAGGCAGCAATCGCCCAGAAGCGCCCAGCTTTGGCCAATAGGAGAGGCATTGTGTTCCACCAGGACAACGCCAGGCCACACACATCGATAGTGACTCGCCAGAAGCTCCCGGAGCTTGGTTGGGAGGTTCTTATTCATCCACCTTATAGTCCGGCCCTGACACCGAGTGATTACCATCTGTTCCTGTCCATGGCGAACACGTTTGCTGGTGAAAAATTCGCTTCAAGAGAGGCTTGTGAAAATAGTTTGTCTCAATTTTTTTGCCAATAGGGACAAGGGCTTCTATGAGAGAGGCATCATGATATTACCTTCCAAACGGCAACACGTTGTCGAACAAAACGGCGCATATTTGACCTAAATCGGATCATTCTAACTATGGTAAGTCAAGCCTTCAATGTCATGCATAAATAATGGATTACTTTTTACTACACCAGATATGGATATATATGATATGTACGCCATATTGGAATGAAAATGACAATTTTCTCCAAATTTTGTAATTTTCACGTAATCTATTCTTGATTTTTCCCGTAATCTAATCCCGTGAATGGCGACATTTTCAAAAATTTTATATGAGAAACTTTGTAGGAAATTTACATTGAAATCCTCTCAAATTTTCAATTAAAAATGTCCTCTAAAACCTACAGGAATGGAGTTCTATGGTAAAATCTGCCTTTCGGCCGTGAATTTTCAAGATGGCGGCGCGAGCGGCTGTCCCCCAACCCAAGGTTATAAATTTAGCATTATAGTTAGGGCTCTAAGTGTACAATCGTGCCAAATTTCAAAACTCCAAAACCTTTTACACCCAAAAAGTACCTAAAGATTGGACTATATGGGGATGCCATGTAAAAATCGGACGGATAGCGGATAATTTTCGGATGACGGATAAAATCTGGATGGTTAAGTGGATACAGGATAATTTGTCATCTGGTTGTCCGAAAATTTTGGTCATCCCAAGAAGGATAGAGACATTAATATTAGTTTCAAGCTCGATTTGGCTCGTTTTAGTTCGAATCGACTCGGAACTCGAGTGAATATCGAGTCGAGTATGACAATATTAGCCGAATCAAGTTGAAAGGTTTTTCATACTACAGTCGAGTTTAACGAAAACTCGAACTCACTCGTGTCCATCCCTAGTAATCACAACAAATGTACTTCGTGTGCAATGAAAGTATAAAATTATGAATAGACACGTGTCGAGTTGAAACTCGACTTGAATTCGAGTCGAGTTTCGAGTTGAGCCAGAGGTAATTTACTCGAATTGAGTTTCGAGTCGAGTCACTCTATTTTGGGTCAAGTTTCGAGTCGAGTCGAGTTTGATATTTGGTTCACGCGTGCGATTCGTTTTAGCTCGTTTTTAGTATAGGTAAAATAAGCCAAAAAGAGACCTAAAAATTAAAAAATTTCTGCATTCATGAAACTTTGGTAACAAGTTACCTTAGACATGAGGTTCAGAAAACCGAATAGTGCAGAAAAATTCTAGGGAGAAGGGTGTTTTTGGAGGGGGATGGGAAGAACACCGGAATATCATTGTTGCGTGAAATAGGCAGGTGAGGTGTCAATTTATTGGATTTTGTTTCGCTGAATCGAATGAAAACATCATCAGGACAAGAAAACCAACGACAATAGAAATTTAAGGCGGAGGAGGAAGTTATAGCGGGGATGTATATTTTGCATGTTAGGTAGATTTCATTAGAAATATGTCTAATGCAGAGAGTCATGTCAGAAAAATACGGAAAGTTTCTATGTAGTTTCTCCTAATATCATTCCCTGAAGCGAAAACCACCCTCAGTTCAGATGTTTATATATTTTGGATTGTTTAGTGAAAAAGGTATATCATAATTGTAATTCAAAATGTTCA
The DNA here is from genome assembly GCA_022664845.1 of Lepisma saccharinum. Classification (NCBI taxonomy): domain Eukaryota; kingdom Metazoa; phylum Arthropoda; class Insecta; order Zygentoma; family Lepismatidae; genus Lepisma; species Lepisma saccharinum. The sequence goes on from JAGDQP010002384.1 coordinate 6,487, forward strand.
AATGTAATTAAAGATAAGAAATCAGCGCTGCAATCGAAGTATAGGAAACGAACATTTAATTATATGTAGAAACAAGCTACACCATTTGCAAAAAGGAAAACATTTTGCTTTTAAGAATATTACATCAGAACTACTTCAATACAACCACGAGAATTCATAATCAATAGGGCTCCCAACAAACAGGAAAAGACAATGAAAAATAAAATAAAGAACTATACCGATAGTATAACGATATATGACTGACAGCATCTCTTCTCCCAACAGACGTATTACCAGATCGCAAACACGTAAAAATCCACATTTACATTTATTTGAGGGTATAACATTTGAAAGCGGTAGGACACCGAGAACGAATATAGCAAATCCACCACCACCCGTTTCCCACGCCGCAGATTTTTTAGAGGCATTAACTACATATAATACTATGTTAAAGTTTAATGGCATCGACCCGTCAAAAGTCGATGTCTTTTTCCAGCGTTATGAGGCATATGCCCTGGCCACTTCGTGGTCAGAGGAACAAAAGACAGCAAAGCTGCCTCTGCACCTATCCGATACGACCCATTATTTCGTACGGTTACTTCAACTTGACCCGGAATACGCAAATAAAACATTTGCCCAGCTTAAAAACGAGATCGTCAACACAGGGCATGGCGTCACCATTCAAAGTTGAGGAAATCATACGCAATAGAAAACAGACTGCTTGAGTCCCCCTACACTTACTTTATTGCCAGGGGGTAGTTGATCAGAACATTGCTTCCGGATTTGCCTGAGGCACAAGTTATCCTCCAGATTATCACGCACTTAAGATCAAATCTGTTACAGGAAGTCATTGTTTCTTTTTTTCGTCTTTCTTTTGTCTCATAACCATTTGTAATATTCCTTAATATGTAAGCCTATTGTAAATTGGGTATTTCTTTTCCTGTAATAGGCGACTTATAAATAAATAAATAAATAAACAATAACTACAATACCACAGCGTATTTCTATCCTCCAGGCCACTGATCATAAAACCGTGTCAATTGATCGGCGAAGACAAGTTGAAATGTAAGAATTGTATCAAATGGGCTGGAACCCTAAACAGGCAGGCTCTAGTCTTGCTGCCGGCCATCCTCAACCGACCGGAATTTTTTCTCCACTGCCCGTGATTCCATCCCCTAGTTTTAATCAGACAATTTTAAAGGAGTAATCGCGCAATTTCAGAAGCAGATAAATCAATTGCAAGGCAACATCAAACAGCTGCGGTCCTCCACGGACCATCCTCCACAACAAACCCGGACACAGTCGGAATTTGACGTGAATTGTTCACAAATGTCCAATCTAGTCATGCAAATAAAAAAGACGGTCTATGCACGTAACAAGCGTCCACAACAAAATCAAAATAGGCAACCTCGCTACACCAGTAAGCAGCGTTATGTCACAACTCATTTCAGGGTGATCGCGCGCTTACATCCCACTCGGCCCACCGTAGAAACAACCTGTTTCAGCAATCTAGACGAAATTTTCGGAATTCAAAAAGTAACAATTACCGAAATCAGACAGATCGTTACCCAGATTCCCCATCCCGGGACAAACCAATCATTTGCTGGCGTTGCAATAAGCCAAATCATTTTGCTAGAGAGTGTAGAGAACATATTACAATGCGTCAAATAGAATACACAAATTTTAACCAAATCGGCCAGCAATTGCTAGGGACCGTTTTGCGCTCAAATCGAATATATAGGTTCCATCGATCAAACATGATCGGTTGTACTACGTCCAAGCACACATAAATAATAACCCCTGCACCCCTGTTCTAGATTGTGGTTCCCAGTGTTCCTTAATTGATTATCGTTTTATACCTAACAATGCAAAGCGTCTAAAACACTCCAGTATTCTTCAAGGTTTTAACGGTGAACAATTGACATGCAAAGAAGTTGTTACACTGGATATTTTTGTAGGCTCTCGTTATTTTCGGCAGGACTTTAAGGTTATCAAGTCAAGAGATCACCCATTTATTTTCTTTGGGACTGATTTCTTTAATTGCCATGTATTTCAACTTTCACCGTCTGCGGGAACTCTCAAGTTGCTTGCCACAAATAGATATCGTCATATTTATCAAAGCCGGTCACCGACCGTCACGAATCAGATGTCAGCAACAGGGATATCTCGTCTTCATACACCAGAACCACCTTCCTTTATTACTACGAAACGCATAATAATTATCCCACATAGGAAAACCTATGTGCCCATTTCCTCGTCAATTTTTGTGAAGAGGACAAATTTCTTTTATTTGAACCAAATCAGGAAGTAGTGCAAATGAAGCATGTTCAGGTACCGACAGGTATCTTTACTCCAGACCAGACTCATGTTATTCTTCGTAATAACGGCCACAAACGTGTTGGGATCCCCAGGTTTACGAAAATCGGGAAGCCCGTTTCTTGTGAGATAGCAGCAGCCGTTACTTCTGACCAATTAGCAGAACCACTCAGATGCCATTTACTCGTCCAGAATGGATGCCACAGTTGACTCCCCAGCAACGACGCGATATTCAAAAGCGTATCACTACACATAAGCAATATTTAGATCCATCCCAAATTAAAATTAATCCTGATTTATCAGAAACACAAAAACAATAAATTCTAGATTTAGTTTACAAATATAGAGACACTTTCGCATGGACAGAAAAATGTACGGGCATTACCCATTTACTTGAGCATAAAATAGTCACCCCAAATCCGAACCCAGTGTATGCTCGCTCATTTCCCGTCCCCCTCCACCTTAGGGAAGCCATGCGCACTCAAAGTTTGTGGAAAGTCAGAAAATTATAAAACGAATTGGTTCTTCAAATTACAATCACCCTCTGTTTCTGGTTAAGAAACCAGACTCCTCATTACGCTTTTGAGGGACTTACGCCTTTTGAATAGTAAACTTCATAATATTGCATATAGCTACAACACATTGACTAAGTTATCTCCAGCATGTCTGGTAATAATTACTTGACCCGCTGTGACATTTCGGCGGCATTTTATCAGCTACCCCTTGCTGCAGTCTCAACACCTTATAGCATTCCCAGTAGGCTCCCTCGGAATGTGGAAATACCTCGTCAGCCCGATGGGCCTTCGTAGCTCACCCAGTGTGCTATCCGCCCATGTCCAGCTGATTACAGATGGTATACCAACTCAATATTTGTCGGTCTACGCAGATGATTTGATAGCACATACACAGACATATGTTGAGAGTATGATAGTTCTTCGCGAATTATTAGAAGGTTTAAGAACAGCCAACATTCGTCTTAAGCCATCCAAGTCCCAGTTTTTGTTTTCTCGTTCGGAGGTCCTTGGTTCAGTAGTGTCTGCCAACACAGTACGAATGTCTCCTAGATTAATCTTCTCCATTGTTCAGTTTCCTCACCCAAAAACAAAATGTTAGATTAATTTTTGTGAATAGCCAATTTCCTAAGACGAAACTTACCCAATTTTGGAATACTTGCCAAACCACTCAACAGATTATTGCGTAAATCTGAAATTTTTAAATGGACAGAACAAGAAGAAAACGCATTTCAAGCCATCAAACAATTAGTCACCACAGTCCCTGTTTTACAACCCTTTCCGTACACAAAACATCACATGTATGGGTAGACGCAAGCCAATCCGGATTTGGTGGGTGCCTCCTGCAGATCGGACACGATAATCTCTTACACCCAGTAGCTTATTGCTCACGCGCTCTTACAGATGCGGAAACACGATATGACATCTTTTCTCTAGAAATGTCAGCCGCCTACTGCGTGATTAAATCCTTCCATTCGTTCCTGTATGGAAATTTTTTAACGTTTATTCAAACAAGGCCACCTGTCATATTAAGACTACGAAAAATCTCAATTGGAAACTCGCTCGTTTGTCAATTTTCTTTGAAAATTATGATTTAGATATTACACACGTACCATCGGGATAGAATTTTCTGGCCGACGCGCTCAGTAGAAACCCCCTCACCAGATCAGGCTCAAACTCCAGTAGTGGATTCGTTATAATTTCATTCATTGGTTGTCTTCATTAAAATGAAGACCAAAGTGACATTGGAAAATTACAACGTAAAAATCCTTACTTTTCCAAAATTATCCAAGTACTAAATCACCCTTCATCACCTTTGGCAAACGACCCCACGTTCAGGTGTGTTCCATCTCAATATGTAATTCGAAATGGAAAATTATACCGCATTGACAGACTCCATAGCATGACAAAATATCTTCTTTGTATCCCGTTTGTGCTTCAAAATGATTACAGAAGCCCACTAGTCAGCATTTGGTGCTGCCCATGCGTTCGCCACCAAAACGCTTAATCTGTTACTACTACGTGTATTTTTCTTGAATAAGAAGGCTATAGTTTTCAAAATCTGTAGGGAGTAATAACCACGTCAAGTTATGAAACCACAGGCAGGAAAGAAAATTTGGAACCTCCAAATGCACCCCATACAAGGACTCCCCCTTTAGCTATAGATTTTCAGACATCCTAGGTCCGATTCAACCGCCTAGCCGTTCACATAGATTTATTTTAAACACCATGGATTTAGCGACAAGATTTGCAGTCATCGTCGCCTTGAAAACTAAGGATGCACAATCCGTTGCAGATGCTTTAGTAAAGCACGTTTTTGTCAAATTTGGACTACCAATCACGGTCTATTTTGACCGCGGATCCACCAATACTTCTAGTATAATGAAAGAGCTTTGTGGAAAATTGAAAATACAAATTAAATATGCAGATATACTTGCTCACGAGACTATGGGCCCGATTGAAATATATAACCAGACTTTGATCCGTCTTCTGACACCCTGTATAATGGATCAGAAACAAGAATAGAGTTTACACTTACCTTCAGTTGTACTCTCGTACAACTTACTTTCCCATTCTTATGGATTTCCACCCTTTTGTCTTTTATACGGGTATGTTTCATAGTTACCCCTTGATTTAAAACTGGGTACATACACTGACAAGATGTCTAATCAACAGCGCTTAGAAACTATGGACATAGCGAGGGCACAGGCATATCACAATTTGTGTCCAGAAATTTGAAATCCAGAAGTGATATTTCCAAAAACATTCCCGCCAAAGAGAATATTACCCTGGACAGACGGTCCTTTTACTGAACTGTACACCCTAGCCGGGAGTGTCAAAATTCTTCTCTATGTTATACTCAATACCTGCCACAATCATCGAAAAGATTAATTTCAATCGTTATTTAATCCGTTATGATGACAGAGTAAGGAAACGCAGAAAAGATAAGTGAGTATATCCCGGATAAAACTACTCTTCATCCCCACGGAAGAAACCCATGCGGATTACCCCGTTCGACCCCGAACTCCCACTGTTACAACACTGGACAACACGGAAACTGATCACGAAAAACACATTCAAAACTCATGGCATACTTGGATGCAAAACGTCTACCATAAACGGCGTTAACAGAAAGCACTGGTCGTCACTATGATACACTAATTTTCTTGCAATCACATTCACGCTACGAAATTGTACGAACAGCATTATCCACATTCTATTGTGTTCATTGTCAGTTCCTATGAAATGTATTAGCATCCCGTGTATTCTACCGGTCCGCCACTGTGTATATTTTCACGAAAATAATGTAAATACATGTATTTGTTATTTTATGGACAACAGCACGCACGAAACTTGGAAGTACTCCAAGAGTTAAATTAGTACTGAACGAAGGCCCTTGTAGTGTAATTAACCTACAAGCATCACATATTATTTTCTCATATCAGCTAGCTACTTCAAAACTCTATTATCAGCATTTTGCAGCGAGCAGAGCATCCGAAGAAACCGTACAATGGACACGCGTCTTTGTATACAAACGACGTTGTAGTTACAATGGGCAACGGCCGACCTATTGCAACAAGAATATCTCCTCTGCCCGAGGGTGGTACCAAACCTATTCCTCCAGGGAGGGCCTTTCTGATTGAACAGCGTTGCTACCCCGAGTTGATTGAGGATTCACAGAAACCAAAATATTTAATTAATGATTTTGACATTTTTTCTCTTCATTCATATTGACATCGAAAATTGTTAAATTTATATTTTTGCACTTCCCCAGATGCTCTAAAACGCACGCTTCTTGATTCTCGAGTTAGATTTTACTATGTTAGTTCCATAGGAACCAGGAATATTGCTAAAGAGTTTCAACAATTAACATTTTGCAATTAAACGAATATTATATTTCCGTCACTAGATGTAGATATGTAGAGATGGATAGTTTGAACTCACGTTCTTATTTAGTTTTCCATTCATTTTTTCTAGCAAAGACGATGACTCCAAGTCAGTTTGCGGCCCTCGCCTTTGGTTTTAATCTCCTCATTCTAACACTTTTCATTTTATGGGTCTGCCGCCACAGAGATATTAGGCTACAGCATACAGAGCCACCCGTAAGTACGGTCACTTTCACTCAGACCCCTGTTAGGTTAGTTAGGCCACCCAACTTACCACAAGCCACGCTTCATGAGCCTACTATTATCGAGGCCAATCTCACAGAGATCGATCAACCATTATACCCTTTACCTTTAAGTAAACGGATACTACGATGAATATTCACAGTTAAAATTCTTAGAATTTTATCATATGTATATTTAAGCATATAAGTGGACCTAGAGGGAGAGCAATTTTTACAAGCCCTATATATACGAAATACCTTACATAAGAGTGTTGTTAAGCAGTGAACTTTTACAAGCATGCTGTGTTTTACTTCATCACGGATGCTATCTTCGCAACATGAACATGTTACCAGTTTGTTTATGTTCCCCTATATGGACACCACCCACAGAGATGCATAAGGAAGCCCCTCAGACCCAGTGATCAAACCTACAAGCACACCAACCAAAGTGCCATCATATTCCAGTGTTCTTCCTTCAGGGTACTACATCATGGACGCCATTAGCGCCGACGTTCCAGAAGCAGGTTTCCCCTACAAGTATTTATCACCCATGTGATCCCTCACTTCACACCTAGTGCAGACACCCCAGTGTTTGATTTAGTGCTATAGGTCCCTCTTTGGAACTAATTTTAACGACGACCACCAACGACTTCTGTCTTATAATCACATATAATCGCATATATCGATATGAAATATTTTTACTCCATTTGTTTTATTTTCTATATAATCTACCAGATATTAGTATTTAATTTATTTAGTGCCAGTGTTTACATTTTATATGCCAATTACGATACAATTATGGCAGTGCTTCTTCACCGTTCTGAACTGTATATGTGCTCCATGGAACGTCCAGATATAGAGCCCACTGCCAGACCAGAGTAAACTTTGTGAATTACATTGCAAATACAGTGCATACAATTTTTGTTCTCCAGTTCTTTCTTGTACATATTTTAATCATGTTTTATATTTCTTCTAGCAATTATACTATCAGGCTTCTGACATAATGCATCGGTCAGTAGCTCGTCGAAGGAATTTGGAGTGTTGAGAGAGAAAGGTATATCATAAATATAATTCAAAATATTCAAATGTAATTAAAGGTAAGAAATCAGCCCTGCAATCGAAGTATATAAAACGAACATTTAATTATATGTAGAAACGAGTCACGCCATTTGTAAAAAGGAAAACATATTGTATTTAAGAATATTACATCAGAACTACTTCAATACAACCACGAGAATTCATAATCGATAGGGCTCCCAACAAACAGGAAAAGACAATGAAAAATAAAATAAATTAAAAAAATATTTTTGAAACATGCCACCTACAACGTTAAAAACAACGACAGTCCCACCGTAAAATGGACAAACACGATAGATTCCTTCTCACCTGGAGGTAACAACAACACATTAGATGAAAAAAATCAGACTTCTTCCTCTTCGTTGATAGGCACGAAAGTATTTCCAGAACGTAACTACCATTGTTAGTTTTAGTTTTACCATCAATCCGGCTACATCATAACGAACAATTTAGTTTACCATTACCTCGTGTGTGCTAAAAGTGAAGTTAGTAATCTTGTACTTGGTGTTTTACTGCTTCGAAAATCAGAACAGTCAAGTATTATCAATGAACTATTCTACCATCACGAACTTTAATATATTTGAGATCAATCGAAAGGCTAGAAGAAGAAGAAGAATATGTGAGAGTTATTGACAGTATTAAGGAACATTCTTTCTCTACCTGAAAACGTGAAGATAGAGACTTCTCAAGTGCTTATATGAAAAGGTATGTGAAAGGCAGGGCTTGATTGCAAAGTTTAAAATCAAAACATATTGCTCAATACACTCTAAATTCTGGTCGACAAATGGATAGGTTAATTGTTATGAATGTTGTTCATTTTGTAATAAAATAGTCAAAACGTCCTTTCTCATTTTCAATGTCTTAAAGCAGCATGTTCGCCTAGCCTCTTTTAGTAGTTAACTATTTAGGGATTCTTCAGTGTTGTTTCTTCAGCGAAAAGAACGTAAGTAAATCCAAGTGTGCGAATTTGTGTACAAATAGTGCTTTTATGTGGTCGTCCATTTAATTATGAATGCATTTTTATACGCTACGTCTCCCCGTAATCAGGAAATTATGGCAAATTATTGTGACTTAAATCCGAAACTTACAACGAAATATCGAAAGATAAACACTATATAAAAGTAATTTTTACTTAAAGAGACGTTAGCAGTATTACAAATGCTGCCTTAAAAACGTAATTTAGAAAGAAAATCTAAGGGTTATTTTATAAATGTAAATTTTAGAAAACAACGAACATTTATTCTATTTACAACACTAACGATTAACGCTCCTCGTGTGCTTTAACTATTCAAAGTAGAAGTGAAAACCGTCAGTGGTCGTCTTGACATATTGTGTTGAAGTTGTTAGAAGATCTAGAATCTTGCGAAGAATTTGTAAATATCGGCATTATAATTATAATAAATCTGAAGAAGAGCGTATGCAGACCAACATAATAGTCCTGCAGGAATACAGGGAAAAGACTATTACTATCCCTCCTGAGAAATGTTTGGCTTTGAGAAAACAAATTGAGCATTTTGGATTTGTCTTTCGCAGAAAAAAAAGAAAATCGAAAAATATTTTTTGGAGTAGAAGAACCACAGTCTCTGTGGATGATCTATAGATGTGTCATGAAATCCTTGTGACACTGAATTTCTACTCAGTTCATTTCAAATTTTTAAGAAGAAATTCGTTTAAATGTGGAATCGAATGTCCTCTTAGAATCACTTTTGGGAGAAAAGGAATAAAGAACCCTATAGGGTTAAAATTATGGATCAGGTAGCTTTATTTATTTAGACTTTTATTTTACATGGCGAAGTTATGGCTGATGACCTTGTGTTCCACTTAACTTTGATAAACGATTTACATATCAGAGGAGAAATGCTCATAACTACAAAATTCTAAGTTGATAAACATATACACAGATACAACATACACACACAATAACCTAAAACTAAGACAAAATATAATGTTAATACTACTACTATTAATAATAACAATAATAATACTTGAATCTTACCCAATTACATTAAATCTGCATCTCTTCTCTCCTTTCCTCTCTTCTCAATTTATAGACACATATCCAATTTAGAACCTTCTCCCACACACCCCAAGACACACATAATCATAAATGTAAGAAATAAATGTAGTAATATTAGGATAATGCCCAAACATATTAAATATACCGCACTTGAACGAAGGTACAAATTGAAGCACGAGTATGGAAAATAAAAACCTTTCATTAAAATTAACATTTTGTTTCACACTGCCATGGGTGAGTGACAGAAATTTACTGTAAAGACTATTTCGAAAGCTGCTTATCGAACTAGCTGTGGGAACTACCGAAAGAAGATAGTTCCACTGCTTTGATTCCGAACACCCCAAAAGATTTAGAATAAGATTGAGATCTGTGTTTTGGTATTCGCAGGACGGTATTGATATACGGGCGAGTGTTCATATTCTGAGTGAGGTGTACCGATTTCAGCATGGAAGGCAGGTATGCAGTAGATTTTAGAGTTACAGCCTTATAAAACTGCAGTAGAAGATGAAACATTCTTCTCTCTTTCAGTTTCACCTATGTCGGTGCAGTGTACCTGCTTGATATATGGTCATATCGTTTATCATTGAAGATGAACTAAACACATCTAGTTTGCATTATTTGTAATTTGTTTGCTAGACTAACGGACAGGTCATTTCATCAAGCTTATTTTAACTCGTTGTGGAAAATGGAAGAAAGGTTTTAAAAATATTGAGTGCATGCATTTTCATATGCACTCATTTGGATATTAGCGTAACATGTTCCGAAAGAGTTTCGTCAAGAATAAAACCGAGACTTTTTGACCTTGTCTTCTCTTTTTATTTCTTCATTCCTAATGTAAACTTTGGTACGTGCGAATTCAAATTTATTTTTCCTAACATACGAGAACCGTATTTGAGGACCTTATTATTATTATACATTGAAATTTGCTTGTTTTAGCGACAAACCATTGTATTCTGCCCAAATATGTACCTTTTCTAGATCAGAATTGATTTTGCTTACTGCATTGGCAAGATCAATAGGTTCAAACGTTATATAAGCATGTATGTCATCTGCATGTATATGAAAATTGCATTCAGTGAATTGAGATCCAATGTCATTCACAAACATCGAATATAGTAATGGATCAAGAATTGATCCCTGTGGTACTTCGCAAGCTATGTTCTTCCATTCTTAGCAAGAGCTGTTCGATAGAAGAGCCTGTTCTTGGTCATCCAGGTATTAGTAAAGCCATTGGACTGTATGCTTGGTAAAGTTGAAGTTATGTTCTAGTTTAGCAAGAAGAATGTCAAGATCAGCAGACTGAAAAGCTTTATTAAAATCTAGAAGGGATGAGATTATCGATGGCTTGTCTAATGGTATCGGTGATTTTCATATGAATTGTACTGTGACCTTTCCTAAAGTCCAATTCGTTCTCATCCATGTGTTTTGCGACTTGTTGGTGTACAAGAATTTCCCGTAATTTGGAAAGAGATGATAGAATGCTAATGGACCGATATTTGCCAGGTCCTGATGACATGTTTTTCTTTGATATGGGTCGAACTTAAGCATGTTTCCACACTGATGGAAATATACCTATAAGAATGAACTGATTTACTATGTTTCCAACGGATTAAGGACATATTCTATGATCATCTTGATGAATTCTATTGATTTGCGATCTGGGCCTACAGCAGAACTTTTTTTTTTGATAGTCTGATATCTTTGATTTCTTGATTCCTTGCCCAATTGATTTCTTTGCTCTAGTCTTTCCTTGATAAGAAGCAAATATTTTTCGATTAAGATACCCCGCACACTGGGGACTATTTGTCGCGTGACTGTTTTGTCTCCCAGCCTAAATGTATTGAGTCTTTTGGGAGCGCGCACACTGCGGCGACAGAGACAGAAATGTTGCCGAGCTGTCGCCGAGCAGGAAGACTGCAAGAAGACAGCTCGGAGACAAAACAGTCATCCAAGACCTGAAAATGCATGGAAGTAAATGGCAGGCCGCACACCGGCGACAGAACTGTCGCTCAGAGAAGAGAATATTATTATTTTCTCCCTTTGCAGTGTAAAAACAGAAGTGAGTTGGAAGTCGTCTTGAAGCATATCTTTAATTAGTGATGAAGACAATGAGAAACCAATTGAAGAAACAGACAAACGTACATCGCTATTTTTTTTTTTTAAAAAAAAAGGTGTTTGGAAGAATATTCAAAAGTGAATTTGAAGAGGAAGACGTGGGAGGAAGTGTATGTCGCTGGTATAAGAAACTGGACCGAGCTTTCCAACCAAGATAGAAATAACACAGATGGGTACATTATTCGATAGCAGCAGGGGTGTAGCCACGGGGCCGTTTACCCCAAATAATGTGGTGTCCCCCTAAACGAAAATTGGAATAAAACAGTAGATACAATAAGTTTCAGGCACTCAGTACACGATACCTGTAGTTCATCTGAAATAGCCCAGCTTAGCTGCTCAACCCATTTCAATATATATATATATATATTAATATTTATATCTCTTAAGTATATAAGAGTACTTCAAAACGAGAATTGAAGCGTATGCGCGAACAAATGTCTACAGTAAATTTTCAAATTTAAAAAAATCACTGGTACATTTTTATATATAACAGGAAAAATATGAGGCATAATATATTCATACTTTGCACAAAAGCGGACTTTAGTCCAACATGTCTTCGTGCAAAGTATGAATATTTTATGCCTCATATTTTTCCTGTTATATATAAAATGTACTCGTAATTTTTTTTAGTTGAAAATGTGCTATAGACGTTTGTTCGCGCATACGCTTCAATTATTTAATTTTTACACAAATCTATTAATTAATGGCAGCAATATTAGGTATTGCGGCGCATACCAAAATTTGTGTTAACAGATATTTACGGAAAATATAGTATCTACGGACTGGGCTATTATAGGACATTAAAACAAACACCATTCTTTCCTTTAAAATCCGCTTTATAATTTTGGTCCTCTGCATGAAAACCGCAAAATATAATCTAACTAGTCAAAACGGTAATCTAATGTGATTGTTGAAATAAAAGTAATTCCGGTTTTCAGAGCGCTTTTTCGCCTGGAAGGGACTGAATATGTCAAAGGTGATTTTTCTTTGTCCACTATTAACATATCAAGGTATGTTGAAGGTTGATATATGCTTTCTTAATATTTTAGGATTTTTTGAAAATCTAAAAAAATCATATTTTTTAATTTGAAGGGAGCTGCAAATTTGGGGGAAATTGATGGTGAATAATGCACCTCTGGTGAGAGGATAGATAAAAAAAATTTTTTACACGTTAGGCAGTTCTGTCAGGAGAAACTAAGGTAGAAATTTCAACTTTCATATTTTTATGTTTTTAATTTTTTTAATAATATATAAAGAACCTTTAATGTTTGCTTAAATATATATAAATATAGGGTCCGTCCGGAAAGTAGTCGGGCTGAATTTTTCCCGCCACAACGGGGTGAAGAAGGGGGTCCTTACTGCGCTGGTTGGGTGTTGGGGGGTCTTAGCTACCAGCGCACCAGTCGCCAGTCACCTATAAACCTTCCCGGAGTGTAGATCGAGTAGAAGGTCTGTCAAGGTGCCGTGTCACGCTCCACAATGAATCGTTTGTTAAAATATCGGTACGCGGTGAAGTTTTGCGTCAAACTGGGTAAAACTGCGAGTGAGACCCATGACATGATCAAGACTGCGTATGGGAGTGGTGCCATGGATCGATCAAGTGCTTTTGCATGGCATAAATTGTTTCGGGATGGAAGAGAGCAAGTTGAAGATGAGCAATGGTTAGGACGCCCTGCACCCTCAAGTGACGCAAACGTGGTGAAAGTGCGAACTCTGTTGAACGCTGACCGCAGATTGAGTGTGCGGATGATAGAAGAACAACTAAACTTGCCAAAAACTATTGTGCACGAAACTGTGACCGAAAACCTCGGAATGCGGAAAGTGTGTGCGAAATTGGTGTCGAAGGTGTTAACCGATGAACGAAAACAAACACTCCTCTCGCTCCCCCAGACTTCTTCCTCTTCCCCTGACTGAAACGGGTCATGAAAGGACGGCACCACGGCTCGGTCCAGGCCATTCAAGAGACCGTAACGAGGGAGCTGAAGAGCATTCCAGTTTCTGCGTTCCAGGGATCCTTCAGTGATTGGCAGAGTCACTGGGAACGCTGTGTTCATGCAGAAAGGGCATATTTTGAAACTATTAAGTCGATGTGTCAAAATTGTCAATAAATGGGTTTACGAAACTTCAGTCCGACTACTTTCCGGACGGATCCTGTATATAGAAACATAATTTCTGGCAAAGAAATTAAGTTCAACAGATTCGGAAGGCCACCATCACAATCACTGCAGATCGTCATCATCAAAATGATCTCTTCGAAATCATTGAAAAAGTCGGCATGAACTGCTTTCTCATTTGCCGAAAATCCAATAACAGGCCATCAGAACCTCCTGCCTCTTCCAGCTCCATGTATGGTCCAGTTCCTTCAGGAAACATTTCATCTGCTACAACGGTAGACTTCATGTTAACGGTTACCTATTTATAATTATGGAAAGTGACAAACGTTCCGTCAAATAAATCAAAATTACAGTAGGAATATCTTATCTAATTCCTTGCCTTTGGGTATGGCTCCTTGGATTGAAGCTACATTACCGCTTTGAATTACCATGCTTATTCTTTGAATAAGAACGGTGCTTGCTCTATCATCACCAGATGGTTCTGTGATACGCTTACCTATTTCTTTTATGAAGTTGAGGCCTTCTTTTCCCCATGAACCACTGGATTCGATAGCAATGGGTTCGAAATGGTACTTCTGTGTAAGATTATTATATTTTCTTCTTTTTTTCAGCTTCTTTTCGACTGGCGATATTTCGCGCCTGGATTGAGGAAAAAGGGAGGTTGGAAGGAGCGAACGTATTTGAGCAAGTTAAGTCCCAAATTAACAGTTTGCCTCTCTTTCAGGCTAACAGAGTCATCCCATCTGGTCTTTTACCGTCTGTTCTGCTACATCCAATAGATTCTCGAACTGCAGGAACACATTTGAGTTTGAAGTGAGTTACAAATTTGCAAGTTGGGTGGTAAATAATGGTCGCGCGCGCTTTAGTAAATGTTATATTACCACCATAGTGCCAAAGTAAGACGTGAATACGTAAAGCAGATCCTGAAATATCCTTGTTAAAAACTTATTTTATGTTCAGTGTTCAGCTGACAACATGGCTGCTCCGCATTTCCACTGTCTTTTTTTATTCCATTATGCAATTAAGCCTTTTGGAAAACGTTGCCATCTTTCTATGTATGTGTGAAGCGCTTATACAGCTGTCTACATCTCTTATTACTTAAGCATATCAATTATCATTACAGTAGTAAAATCGTTCTTCATAATTCTGATGGTAAGAAAGAACATTTCTTTTAGCAACAGTTCTTGATACGAGATACCAATGCACGCACGAGTATTATTCATTACCAATTTTCAAATCTGTAACTCTCTTCAACTCAAATATCAAAGTTGAAATTTCTACTGTGGTTGCTCCTGATATAAGTGTATAAATTGTGGAAAAGTTCGATTTTTATCTAATCTCCCATCGAGATACGGATGTTCAATGTTCCTACTAAAACGTGCACGAGCATCATTCATCAATAATTTACAAATTTGTAACTCATCCAAACTAAAAAATCATTAAAATTCAAAATTATATCGTAGTTTCTTCTGACGTAAATGCATAGCGTATGAAAAAAAACTTTTTTATATTTTCTAGTACCAAAACTACTGGACCTCCAATATGCAGAAAATACGAATTTTTGTATTTTCAAAAATTCATAAAATATTAAGGAAGCATATAGGCCTGTATACTTTCAGTATATGCACTAAAATATTCAGTCCCTTCCGAGCGAAAAAGCGTCCTGAAAACCGGAATTGTTTCTATATCGACAATCACATTTGGATATCAGTTTGATTACGTTTAAGGTTTTTCATGCTGTGCAGATGATTTAAATTATTAAGCAAATGTTATTGGAAAGAATTGTTTTTGTTTGAATATCCTAGCAGATATTAACATTTTCAGTAAACATCTGCTAACGCAAATTTTGGTATGCACCGGAATACAAAAATGGCCGCTAATTATGAATCGGTTGGTATAAAAATAAAATACCCGTTTAGACTATTCGTATATAAGGAATAACAATATTTTAAAAAATAATTGAAAGCGATCGAGCAGTTAAGCTGGACGATTTCAGACGTACTATGCACTAAACCTTGCTTGAATAAACGTTATTGGACTATTTTGGATAAGCACGAAGTATGTGATACTCTTTGGTATTTGTAAAGGTAAGCAAATATCACCCCCGCGACAATTTATATGGCTACACCGCTGGATAGCAGTAACATGCATGGAATTTATGACCCATTATGTGAAAACTGTTTCTGATTACATTTTCTCTCCTGAATTCAAAGATGTGATATGTTTCCTGCTAGCACGTCAGGTTTATTCACAATTTTAAAAAATGCGTTGACTGTCGTACATATCGCTGTCATATTGTATCCTAACATTTTTATGACTGATTTCATACTATTTAAAAATACAAATAGAATTCTCATTCTCAGCAATCTCTCACTGTGTATAGGATGCACCCAGTGTTTCTTTTTCTTCTCTTTTTTCTTAAATATAGCATTAGAATTATCACACAAACTAATTCTAATGCACATTCTTCGAAGTCCATACTGTAGTGTATCCAATGTCCCGCCAAATTCTGATGATGCTAAATGCCCAGCAACTTTTCTGTCGCTGTTGCCAGTGTGCGAGGGTACGGCGACAAAACAGTTTTGTCTCCGTGAAGTTGCTGACTGCAGGAGACAGAGACAAAAAAAGTCGCAGGACTGTTTTGTCGCCAATGTGCGGGGGGCTATAAGTTCACGATATTTATTGACAACAGAACTCTTATCTGGTTCTTAATCCATCCAAGAACTATGTTATAGTATGGGCACTTTATTGCACAATTGTTTGAATCTTATTCTTATACGCATATTAGGAACATGAACTCTGATAATAATTTAAAAGCATATTTACTTTCTAAAATTTACTACCTCTCCCATTTTTATTTGTTATCGCCAGAATTTTTATCTATTTCTTGTGAAGACACAGACTATAGGGAACATACGGAATTTCCTTTCTTTGGAACATCTTTACAAGAACACCAGAATTAAATGACATAATTCGGCTGAAGAGGGGCAAAGAAGTTGAGAATTTCCACTGATCTGAAAATTTGCGGGACAGGAGAACAGGAATTAGTAATCATGAAGTACGGTAGTTCTTCGAGTGACGCTCACAAACGAGTCTGTTAGTGGCACTCACCTACCGGTATATACAGCTAATTTCGGATCTAGCTAACTATAAGCACAATTTTGATGCTTGAACTTGCATTTGAAAGCTGTTTGCCGTACTAGGACACAGAAAAATGTTTGATCGGCAAGACCTGGGACCACCTAGGGCTGTTCATTTTTTTTTCAAGATTTCACATTTCCGATGATAGCAATAATCTCAGACAATATAGGCCGCCGAAACTTGCGGAACGGTAATCTACGCTTCAATACCTTTCTCACGGTGTATTAAACGTCAAAATCGGTGAAGAGGTTAAAAAGTTATGACTTTTTTTTTTAGCCTAATCACAGAACTTTCAGAAATTACTGAAAAGTGTGACTGTCATTCTGTTTGTCTTTTCGCTTTAGCCCCAAATGTTTGGTACCAGGGGGTTTGGGGGGCCAATTGCGAGCTCCGTAGGGGTAAAAAATGCTTATTTTTTAAAAATAGGAGTTACCGTTTGCAAGATACGAAGCCTATCATGGTCCAAAATTGACCTTGTGTATGAAGACTATGCAGTTTTTTTTAATATGCAGCCTTACAAATTAAGTGATATCAGTACAAAAACACCTTCGGCGAAAAGGGAAGAGTGACGCAAGAATTCTACTCACAAAAGAAGTGATATCATTTTGCGAGTTACTTTCTTTGTCACTATGGCGGAAAGGAGGATACTAAATCTCTTAATTTTATTACAAAGGAAACACTTCCGCCACAGTGACACAAAGAAAGTCACTCGCAAAATGATATCACTTCTTTTGTGAGTAGAATTCTTGCGTCACTCTTCCCCTTTACCCCGAAGTAGTTTTTGTACTGATAACTCTTATAAATTTTCTTTTCCTATAAATCTTTGTGAAATTATCACAAATATTGATACAATGATCTAAGTACTGGTATTTATAAAACATGACGAAAAATTATTATGTTTACTTAGAAACCAAATGAGATGAAGAAATTTTTACAAACTTGTTACATAAAAATAATAGAGAATTAGATGCATTCGTCACTGTAACACCAAGTCTCATTGGATGATCGACATAATGGAGAAACTTCAACATTAAAACTGATTAAGTATATATTTATTTGTGTGGTTAATGACACAAAACTGTTTGTTTTGTTTCTTTCCTAGAGAGATTGTATGGTTATACATCAAATCTCCTGTTTCAGGCAACGTAACGAATTCATAGTGAATATAGTTCCAATGTAAAATTAACGAACGCGAATATCTGAAGGCAACACCTATGATCTATATTTCGGTTAGAAGAATATATACTTTCGAAATTAAATGATTTATCAAGACGATTAGATTACTCCAAAACATGACTAATGTACGTTAGGTCTAAACGTGCTTAGACAGAGAACAGAAATGAACTTAATTTTAGGAAATTAAATGTTGGGTGAAAATTCATAAAATAAGTTATTTAAAATCATCTCACTAAAAGCTTTCCAGAAGCTGAAGAACGTTTTGCTGAACTTAGTTATGTTTTATGAATTTCCACACGCCCGCGATTCTGAATTACCTGTAGGCTTATCAAAAATATATAGACTAAACATTAATTTCAGCCGAAAACTGAAGAAAACAATTAAAATTTCATACCACACGTTCCTGAATATGCCACTTCAAGCTTCTTTCTCTGTTCACAGGCCGCTCTGCGAAGCTCACACAATGAATCGTAGGTAACGCCATCCACTCCGCAAATAGGCCTCATAATTTCCTCACATTCTGGTGGACAAACACATCGTGCGATTCCGTACCTGTCAATTGAACATTCTTCACCTTCCGAACATTTCACACTCTCGCATGGATTTACCCCTGTTCAAAATGAAACAATGAAATGCTAAGTAGTGAATATGGAAGATTAACCTTAACGTATTTCATTGTTGCAATAACTAACTTTTCCTTCTTATTAACTTACTGTGCATTTCATAATATTATAATAAATGAAACAGTTCTGACAAGACGATCAAACATAGCATGTAACCAAGTTCCAGAGAAATTTTTGCAACAGATAAGATTAATCCATGATTGTAGAATAACATTATTTTCTGAGTTTCTATTAAATGTCCTATTCTCTTAACAAACACACGTAAAATTACGAATTCATAACATTTTTATAATTTTCCTTTAGTTTCTAGCTTGAACCCTTAAATTAATTAAAATATTTTTACCATATATATAATTAATACTTGCGATTCATAAACACTATCTCAATACTTTCTAATGTTCCTTCATTTTCTACATCAAAAATTAATTTGAAACATAAAATTGGGTAGGCTTAATTTTCTACAAATCACTCTATGCTACAAACCAAATTGTTTCATAAGTACTCGTTCCCATGAACGGAACGGAAGGCACACTACACGGCTGCTGCGCGGCTTCCGCACGGACAGCTTTTGAGGCTGTGTCTTGTTTGCATAGCTCTGCAGTAGGAAGTAGAAATGACGAATCTCGCTTGAAAGAATTCTCGGAATGGTTGCGCACCGTTATGCAATAATAACATACGCGGAAATACATGTTGGTATCATGAAGGAATGATTATGGATATTAACAATCTACTTCCGGAGAATAAAAACTTTCAATGGACATAAAGAAAAGGATACACAATATTCTCGCATTTTAAAGCTATAAATAAAAATATACTGTAATATTTATTGAAACCTGAAGTCTAACTGATAAAATACGAATAATTCCGGAATGTATGGTCCAAGACATTCGGAGAATACTCCAGGTAGATTAAATATTCCTCTTGGAATATTTCTGGTTAGTGGGAATATACTTGCCAGAGTGGAAATTTTAAAGTTGGGAGAGGGTTTTCAAGTAAGTGATAGTGACTCGTATGGGAAGGA
>JAGDQP010002384.1:50822-105584 GCA_022664845.1 Lepisma saccharinum
TACTCACGAAGATATCAAATTGTTTGAAACCCCTCACCACCTGAGGAACTGTCAGTGCTACATTTCATTGATGCATTACCTCTTTTAGGTTAGTGGCCTCTCTATCCTCGAGAATCTCTTTATTGGCTTCGACTTATCACAGTGTTTATTCATTCTCGCCTCTACGTTGCATTATCCTTTGCTTACCATCAACTAGTGTACTTCGTGAGTAGTTTTGGTTCTTCAGGGTCGACTTAGTGTTCTTCATTTATACGATAATTTTCAAACAAGGGGTGGGATTATGTTTGACGTAGTCTGTATGCAATTTATGCCTTAAGCGCGAATATCACTGATTTACCATTTTCCCTTTTTCGATAGTCTAAATTGTACAACCGCCTTCCCCACATCTCTAACTTAGTGTTCGCTTTCGAGATGTTAGGTGAACGCACGCTTTTGCTATGAACACCGCTTGTATGTTACTCTGAATTATTTAATTGGTATATTTATCATCTTCTGTCAATGAAATCACGTTTATAAAGTAAGTGACTGTTTTTCCTAAAGCAGTTCTTGTCATTAGTACTTAGTTGTCTTCGGGTGATTTTTAAGCAATCGGGTAGTATATAACTCATATCCCTAGAAAACTAATTTCTTTCTGGTAAATTGAAATATATTTTCTACTTCTTTAAGCTTTCATTTCGAATGATGTAAGTTTTGGTAGAATCTACATCAATTGAATGTAGAAGGAAATGGTAAATTATTTGGTCGTCCTGGCCTCTCATAAAACTCAAGCACATGTTCTGTAGCTCACTCTACCTCTTTCATTTGCCAAGGGAATGGCTTCTTGAAGTTGCCGTGTAGAAAGTGCTGCCCTCACTACATACACTGCGATTTCTAGAGTGGGAGATTATTTCACACAGTTTAAAAGTAACCATATGCTATTGCATTAATATGTATTTCACAATCTTACATTATACACACTGTTGAATTATGCCGTTCTTTGTCTGTTATTCACATTTATCTGCGTTCGTTTCATTATTAATTTATTGTTTTTCGGTTCCGTTGATTTTATCAGGACTCTCAACTGAGTCTGAAAAGGATTTTTCTTCTCTGGATGGGACTCGTCGCTTTTCGTTACTTTTGAATGATGAAAGTTTTGGCAGAATTTAGAATTATAAAGTGTGTGGTAGATTAAATGAATATGCTAAGTTCGAAGGAAAAGATTCGGTTATAAGTGGTATTTGGCCTATGGTTGTTATAAATTACTTGAGCACTTAGGTAAATAAAGGATGCGTCACTATTTGCAATATAGGGGAGTACTTTCTAAATATCTCAAAGACTTCGTAATGGTTTGCTAATTTAAAGTGATTAAGTAGTATGTACCTTAAATTAACTGGTCATCACTAGTTGGTATGATATCTACGGCTTCATTTATTTAATTTATGCGTTTTAGATGCACAAATTAGGTATTCTAATTTAATAGATTATAACTCTTTGACCATATCATTACTAAAACCTTTTGTAATGATTTGATCAGACTTAAATCTATTAAATTAGACTACCTAATTTGTGCATATAAAAGGAACAAATTATATAAATGAGGTCATAAACATTATAGTTGGTAAAGTTTAAGAAACTGCTGCTATGACTGGATTGATTGAATTTGTCTCAAGAATTCTAGATGTTACTTAGTAGTAGCTACAGTGTAAATGAATAATCTCTGCAAGTGAGGTACTTGGTTCTTAACATATGTCTATTTGGGACTCCACTGTTAATGAGTGATAGGATAGTTCTGCTTGAAATTCATTGGTCATTTATAGCGTTTATAATTTCTATTGACATAATAGCTATTAATGCACACTAACGTTGGAGACGAACTGTGAGTAAACAGATATCAGGATATCAATAGCAACTAGAGTAATGCACAGCTTAATTAATGTAAGTTAACTGATAATCAAATGCAGTTTTTTAACATAATCTAACTTAACCCAATATGCCAATACGTAAAATAAAAATATTCATTACGTTAGTTTCTACATAACCTCTTCTATCAGATATCTATTAATATATTAGTAATAGAAAAATACAATAAGTAGATCATTATAAACGCGATACAGAATATCCGATATAAAATATTAACGAAACACATTGGTTTGGTTGTTACATAACGGAAAGAATCAAGTTTGGTAAAATCCCTATATTTCGTTTTAAGTTATAATTATTATTGCTTTTAAGTATTAGTAATTTGTTAAACTTGACTAATAGTTTAGTAAATATAACCATTTATCCGTTTTTGTGGAAAATATTCAATTTCAAATGCTGGTGGTCCTGCTAGTTCAGAGAACATTAAAGGATATTGAAAAGAAAAGGATGCGTTTTCAAATAAACAAATGCAGACAACTTCGTTACACGGATAAATTGAACAGTTGTGTGACACCTTCCAAGTATATAGATGCTCTGGCTAACGGAACGTTTATCACATTTAGACCAAAGGAACATGATAACATGGTGCTCCCTATACCAACAATTTGGAAGAAAGAAAATTAGGTATTTACACGAGAAAACGTATTTCTTAAAAATATTAACACGAGAAAAAATAAATAACACTATGCCTATGATAAGAGTCTTCAGCGCCATAATTGAAATACATCGTATACGTGATTAATATGAAAGATACCAATAACTTATCTAACACACACAATGATTTTCTGCTCTGTTGTTAGTAGGAAACTAGCGAGATAATAAAAACTATTTTAGCAACTATGGCCCGCGAACCTTTCAGAACCCGCGAGTAAATCCTTCCTTATAAGACTATTATACCGTGTGGCTTGCGCACCACAACCTGAATTCAGGACAGTGAGTAACTTCCTTTACACAATATACAGTATATATTGTCATTTAACAAAGTTATTAAATGCATAACACAGAATAGTAAAATATATAGACTATCTGTATCAATTGTTGTTAATTCAATTCCTGTAAGGTACGAAACTTATGTATATAATAACAGTGTACACGATATGTTATCAAACAACATGATAATTCAATACTTTATCATAAATAATAATTTATGGTATTATTGCTAAAACAAGTACCCGAAGGACGAATGAAAATACTTCAATCATTTCAAGTGTTGTTTTTGTCCTTTTGCTTGTCACAACTAAAAAGATTAAAAAGAAAAGAAAATGAGAAGAAAGCCTTTCATTTTTTAAATCGTGGCCATGCCGTCTCGCTTACCTAACTATGAAGGATAGAGATAATGTAACAAATTTTTTGCTCTTTGTTTTGCGGGGATGCAGCGGGGGACATAAAATTTAGTACCTCAAAAGCAATTCACTCCGCTTTGGATATTGAATTAATGATTCTCCGCCTCCTAACTTTGACTACCTTTGCTGTCTCCAAAGGAATTCGCTCCGCGTGCCCACCCCCTTGCTAATTGCTTTTACGACATAAATCCATACTACGGTAATTGCATTTGCAACACACAAATTAGGTACGAATTTAAGGCCCTTTTGCTTGTAGGGAAACTATAACTGGAAAACTGCGTCCCCTTCAACCACCTACTTTTGCTGTGAACTACAGATCAATTCACTCCACACCACCCACCTTGATGAGCACAGAATTTCGTATAGCCCCTGAGGGTAGAAAAGCTTTTGATCGAAGATTCGAGGATGAGATAAGGAAAGAAAGACAAAGGAGGTAAATGAATACGATGCTAATTTTATATACACATTTTAAAGATCAGAATAAAATGTAATATAATATTGCCTGGAATTGAACTAACAAACCTCCGAAAACACTGGCCAATTCCAGAATTGTTGAATATAAGTTGAAAATGAGATATACAGAAACTCAGACAAAAAGAAAAACGTATTGCATTGAATAAAATGTGTACTTTATTGAAATTCAAATGACGTGCTTTTGAATGCACTTGTCAGTTGCAGAATCGTTGAATAGAAGTTGGTGGTGACATTTACAGAAACTGAGACAAAAAGTAGAACGTATTGTATTGGATAAACTGTCATATTAGCCAGACTTGAACTGACGGGTTTCCGAAAGCGTAAATAAATTACAGAAAAATAGGAAACATGAGCAGAATCGTTGAATATAAGTTGGTAGTGACACATGCATATACTCAGACAAAAAGACCAGATTTTCTTGAATAAAATGTAATACTAATCGGGCTCGAACTGACAGGTTCCCGGAAGCGTGGGTAAATTGGAGAAACATAGAATTGAAGTGACTTTTTTGTGAATACGTTTTAAAAATTCTAGTGGTAATGTATGATTAGTGAAGTAATAAATTTCATTTGAATGTAATGAGGGTATTGTGGTTTAATTGGAATGGTTACATAATTGTGTTGTTATACTTGAACAGGTATTGAAACTTTTAGCTCATGCTGACTGATAAATATATATGTGAAGAGAAGAATAAAGGTTTTTACTCTTTTGTTTAGAAATAATGCTGACGCCAGAACCCCATATCTGCAGATAACATCGCACACGAACACCGTCGTGCAACATAATTCTGAAGCGAATCTCCATCCCAGGACATAAATTTGGAACACTTGTCGTACACACATAAATGCAACAAGAGTTTAATATAGCCAACATATGGATCTTTAGCATACAGACGGCAATAGATGAAGAAACAACACTTGAACAAAGTTTTCATAGAACAGTCGAATGTGTCAAGAGGGCAAAGATGCTTAATAACATGCCTTTAACGATAAAGAATATTAGACACTTTAAATAATTAAATAATATTGCACAGTTACGATATTTTAGCTCAAAGATAAGTAAAATAGCACACTGATGGCAAGGGGAATAACCATCGCATGAATGGAAGTTATTCAAACTTGAATTCATTTAATAATTAACACAATTGTTTGTGCTAGATAAAATGTTTGTTGAAACCATCAACGCTTGGATAACACTGCAAATGCAAATGAAGTAAATAAATACGTCATTCATGGAATATTTATGGAATCTGAGTTGTCCAGATTTGCTTTAAAACATTTCTGTATGCAATGATTGTATTGGATACATAAATTGCACAACAGATAATGAGAAAATACATTGTGATTGGTTAAAAGATCCTATAAGGAAATGAAATTATTGGAGTGGAATCTAGTTGATGTTGAAACCTTCAGCGATGGCTATGTGCAATTGTTCCAGTACTGGTTGTATTTTCAACAGTATAAAGCATATTTTCAGTAAAGTAACAGTATATTTTCCTCGGTCATGTTATTTCTATAGAAAGTAAAGATGATGATTGTATTAACCTGGCAGACAATATGTATGTAGATGTAGAATTTTTACTACCAATAATGAACTTTACGCAACAGTTATACAAAATCATCCATATAAAAACATTACAATAGGATAGTTTTTGAACGTATATATGAAAATAATATCAAAGGAGTACTTGAAGAAACTGTGCATACTTTCGTGGATGAAGACGAACTGGAATGATGGATGCCTTATTTGCAGTCGTTAAGGATTTGAAAATAAAACAAACAGTGTTTGCTTTGAAAAAACTTTTTATTGTGCATTATGAAGATATATATATATACAAACTGTTTACAACTGTTCATAGTTTTTAAACACATAAAAGTAAGCTGTATTAGATTTGTTTAAAACATTTCACAAACCAATTATAGTGCAACTGATAAAAAATTGTACACAAATTCAAAAGATACATTTTTCTTTATAGAATGAAACAGTGATTTATGAAAACCTTACAAAACTTTGCAAATATTGTAATCTAACATGTAGGATATATTTTTCTTTTCGTACAGTGTGCTATAATAAAAGTATTTTCATTGAATGAAACTGTGTTGTATAAAAATATTGAATGTACACTTTCACTAAATAATTAAAAAATATATAAATGTTACGTCACAGACACTACATTGCAGAATACTAATGAGCAAACAAGTAATACAGAAAGAATAAGATAAAACGAGAACTGATACACAGTAATGTTGTCAAACTGAGAAGAGTGTACAACTTGTGTGTCAACCGAATTACTGACACTGGAATGAACTTTATTTAGAAAAACAGATTGAACATTTTGTTGAAAATAATGACAACAAGTATGTTGGAATGCCAGCTTGTAGAATGTATATGAATGATATGCAATACAGAACCGATTTGAAAGTTCTATTTTAACTATTACGGAAACCGTATGGAACTGTTAGATAATTTTCAGTACTGGACGGATTTAATCTCCGATGCTTGTGATTTTGAACGACAAGTTTTTGTTGTGTTTTACACACGACACTATAGTCTGGTTTTCTATCTATGTGATTTGGAGTAAAGATTTGTTTACTTTAATACACTTCTGTTACTATATTTTACATATGTTGAAAAGTTATAAGCTTACACTATTCAATGATAGTCCTCAAATTTTAATGAGATGTTGAACATTACCTGTAGCTATTTCCTCTAGCTGATAACTGTAATGCTTTCGCTCTAAGCCAATAAAGATGCGCATTTCCCAGCTGGGACGAGTTCTATTTTTTAATTCTCCAAGATAATCACCAATAGGTAACAGAGTTGCTTCATCACGACGTCTAACATATATAATACTATCAGTATCACAATAAAAAACAATCAATATCAACTGTACTCATAGTTTCATACAAACGATGTCTCGCCCATGATGAAATAAAAGCAGCAATAATGAGATTGTTGAATTCATAAGGTGTGTTTTAATTTTCAAAATCATGAAACGAGGCAAGAAGTTTACTGCCTATAAATTGAAGATTCTGTATTTCCACCTGTGAAGAAAATGCAATTTCATTAAATTCTTGTGCCATACTAACAATCCTTTTGTTTTTGGAGTCGCATCTTTGCCTCCACTTCCTGAATAATTGATTTAAAATATTTTAGAAATGTATCGTAGTCCCTCACTTTTCTGGATTTTATCATATTCGAGATCAACGCCTTCATGCTTTAAATAATGAGTAAAATACTGCCCTCTACCTTCTTCACTGAGACAGTTCCCAGGATATCCAGAGGCTTCATGTTTTATTTTTAGAAACGTGTTCACATGGGATTTAAACAAACTTTCTGTCATTTGCATTTCCCTGATTTCCTAAGTATGGCGAATGATATAGCCCTTATCTAATGAGGCATGGAACTCTGACGTACAAGAACAACTTTAATATCACGTTGCTCGTCTGTGTATGTACAATTTCCTGCATGTAATTCATCTTTGCAAGCTCTACAAAGGCCAGATAATAGACTATTATGCGCATTACAAGATAAAGCGGAATGGCTAGACCATTATGTGGAAAAACTAGACAAAAGACAAGGTCATTGACTTGACTTAGATCTGACAAGTTTATCTCATTGTGGATAGTTACAGGACCAACTGGTAGTGGTTTTATAACCATCGCTCAAGGATATAAGGAAGTAAAATTCGAATAATCTAATGTCTTCCTTTCCGTGCATTTGTACACGGCCTGAAAGCCAGCAGTGCTCCCTCCTTTAATGCGTCTTTAGGACCTAATGATTCAATTTTAAAACAATATTCTTGAAGAAAAGTTTAAATTTCTAGAGATGTGTTAAGTTGTTTTTGCCCTGACATTCATACAAGGAAAGAACTTTATAAGTATTTTGTAAAAACTTCTCAATACCGTGACCATGATAGTATTCGTAAGCTGGACGAGTATTTTTATCATAGCCATCCAGTTTGAAATGTTTAAATTGTGTATCACCACATGTAATGGTCAATAACTTTTTATCATACAAGAATTGTGCTGACACTGTCGATGTCCGTCTCTAAATATACAAATTGTGCGTCTCTAAATATAAAAATGTGCGTCTCTAAATATACAAATTGTGCAGACGTTGCAGCTGTTTGTCTCTATCTTCTTACCTCAGGGTCTTGTAGATCCTTGACGCTTGAATTATTATGCACGAGAAGATGATGAAGACAAAGACGCCCTCTTTACCTTTTACCTCCAGTGAGGCGGGACGAAACTTGACATATAATGAAGTCTGATCTAGAGTGTTTCACTCTAATAAACCTCATTCTAAGTTAGACAAAACTCGTTCAATTTAACGAGTGATCAATTCATTATATTATCATGAAGCAAAATTCGTGACAACAACAAACTACTCTCAAAGACCATCCATGGTCCATTTCGTCACACTCTCGTAATAACCAACTTGAACATACATTAACCTTAATAAGGACATTTACATAAAAGATTTGCAAACATAAATATCTAAACAGCTATTCACCTAGAAACATATCTTCAATTATATCTTAACATGGTACATACGACAATCAGGTATTTTCATTCATGACTTGATCCTAGTTTCTAATACATTTGAAATGACATCTCTGTCCCCGAAACGTACAAAATCGTAATTAACATACATATTGCAAAACAAAAGTCAAACGCGAAAACAGAAAATTTCTCAACATACATCGAACTTGAACAGTATTCAAGAATCAGCGAAATTCATAAGTATATAGTTTAAGTCTAATTGTAAACCATTTCCTAACACTATATCTCGTCTTGAAAACCATAAGATTACCGCTTTACTTCATTTGCCTCTCGTAGTGCAAGACCTAATCTGAACTAACCTAATTCAACCGAACCTGAACAGTATATCATAAATTGGCCTAAACTAAAGTTTTACTGATGCCTACTTTGCCAGCTATCAATATTCACATGTTGAGTTAGAAACAAATGCGCTATACCACTGAACATTAATCTAACCTAACCTAACCTATGATGGCTAGCCCCTTACCACACATAGTTCAAAACTTTGTAATTTACCGTTATGTTAGAACTTCATATAGCGAATCCGAAGTTTGGGTTGCTTACTTTGATTGCTACCATAATGAAATCCTAATGGTGTAGTAATTAGAATGGTATTTTCTTTAAGATGGCATGAGCGAAACATTCCATTGAATTTGCAGCTATGGTGGAGGTATGAAGTAAACAATGAAGGCCGTTTGTTTTAGCTTCAATGAGATTTGAAAATCGAATGAGACTCGGAGTTAAAATACGAACTTCGTTTTGACAATGTTGTAACAATTCACGCTCGAAATCAAATATATTTTTACTTTTGACAGATTCTGTATGCCAAACAGCAATGGCTTATGCTTCTTTTTGGAATTTGCTCTCAATATAATAAAATTCAAGTTTGGGATACAAACCTACGTAGTTCTGATATTGGGGCGTATCATATAAATGTGGAAAATCGCCTTTTTAAGAGATTGATCTAGACCAAGTGTTGCAGGCAACTCAGCTAATCAAACTCCCATAAAGAAGAACGTGTCCCTGAATACAATATTATTAATTGTTAATTGCATAATTTTATTTCCAGGAGTAATCATCTCAGGTAATAATTGCTGATGTTCTAATAATTCACGTCTAACAAATGAAGTGTTAAATCCAAGAACTACCACTTTTGAAAACTTGGGACCTTGTTTTAAGACATTAACAAGGAATGTGCCCATAGTATAAAATACAAAATCCGTCAACATTGCCACAACCATTGCATCTATAACCTTTATCCTGAAAATCTTTACATTGATAACAACGGTGCATCAAAGAAATTAAATTAGATTGATATTCGTGTTTCAATTTGTCATTTTCATCCAATCGCATAGTCTCAATGTCCAAGATAAAATACAGAAAATTTTCTAGCCTTTTAGAATTACTTGGTTTGACATAACAGATATGTGTTTCATCGACATATTCTGTACACATTGTACAAAATGTTCACCACAAATATGTTTCGACTTTCTGTTACAGCAATCAACTTTTACACCATACTGAGAACACAATTGAAGATGATTACATATAGATTAATGTTTTGCTTTTGTTTCATGTCTGTTAAAAGATGTCTGATTTACAAAAGTGCGATTGCACCTCTCACAATGAAGTTTTGTTTGTTGATTAATTGCAGTGTCAGGATGATACGTTTCGCATTGTTTACAAATATACTCACATGTATGATACCGACGTTCTGTATACGGGTTGATACAATAATTGCAATACCCTTTACTTCCTAAAAATGCACTAAGGGTCTTATTAACACCATAATGATAATTTCCATATCTTAAAAGGATTTTCTTCTTTACTGTTGGACCGACATACACTTTTTTGTATTGATATGTTTTGAAGACACATCCACTCATTTAAAAAATGTTTTTAAACTTTTTCTACATCATCTAAGTTATTGTTACAACGTAATTCTATTCGTTCATAATAACACAATTCGTTTGCATTCGTTCGCCAGTTTTCAGGATGGGTTTTCATATATAGAGCACGGAATTTTTTTTATTTGCACGTAATTTGCCTAATGCTAATGCTCTCGAAAGACAGTCAGGAACTGCGTCAAAAGCAATTATGTTTTGTAGATAGTCTGCAAATGGCAGATACTTTTCGTTACTCTGATCTCCCTGTGCTCTAAGGGGTTCAGTGATATCAACTTTAATTATCACATTTTTCACCTAATAAGAATTCCTCATTTGAGTTTAGTACATTTTCAATTTTTCGTACAATTTTTCCACTGTTATATGGCCTTGTAATTGAAATTGAATGTATATCGTCTTTCCTAGTTGACACTTTGAACTATCGATACTAAACACACTTTACATGCTGCGTCGACATCCTGAAGTAAATTTTCCATGGCGAACCCGAAAGCTTGGTTACATATACTTCAGGATCACGGATTGAGATTACCAGTGACTTGATAGTAATTTCACGTGCAGATATTGGATAAATAACATATATTTTTGGTCGTTCACTTACAATTTCAAATTGTGGTCCAGGTCCTTCACCATACATCATAATCACATAATGTTCTTGCATCCACTGTTTTATGTCAGTGTTGTTATCTATTGGAAACGCACTATCACTATCACTGCCACCGTCCACTTCGCTACACACATCATCACTATTCATGGTCATTGCAAAATTATTGATACTGCCAGGTCCACTTCACTGCACTCATGAACACAATCCATGTCTCTAATAACATTATCACTGGGTCACATATCCAAATTTAAAAAATGACAGCGTCTGGTGAACTTAATCCATCATAATTGGGTAACAACTCGTAATAATAACTCCATGTCAGTTCTATACTTTCCAGGGTTTCGAAAAATCAGTAATACCCAAGATCAATAATATATTGAGTACTGACACAAGTTTGCAACACACATTCTTAGTCATTCCAAAAGTAGGATAACGGAGAACGAAGTAACTCTTCAGGATCAGTTTCTTCTGGTTGAAATCTTAATATTTTAAAACACAAAGAACTCCAGCATTCAAGAACGCCTTGACTGTCTTCATAGTCCTCAAATAAATTTTGCCTTGGAAGCAAAAGACCAATAGGCTTATTCAAGATCAGAAACAGAAAAACTTCTCAGAACAGTGAAAATGAGATCTTCGTACCTCAAAAGACGAATACAAACAACATTGAAAATATATTTAATTATAGTTATATCATAATATATTTTTAAAAACTGTCACAACATTTCAAAAGACGCACCTGCGCAGAACAGTCGTACATTGATTTCATCTAATTAAATTGTATCAGAAATACTTTACGGGACGTTCCTATACTAAAGCTCGCAGATAGAACGACCACTACGTGATTGTCTAAAGTAACATTTTAAGGTATGACAAGGAAAGCAATGGCTAAAACCATCAGTGTAATGGCAAAAAACTGAAACATGTATTTAAAGAGCACGTGAAGTTTCGTTTCAAGGAAACGAAAATAACTTGATACAGCAGAATATGAAAACAAAAACTTAACATAAACAAAAAAGGAATTCGAACAGAAAAGGCAATTATTTTACGAAAAGGAAAAAACATAAAAATCATGTAATGTAACAACAAACATCGTTATGTAGTGCGACACAAAAACTTTTTTGTCACACACACAACATTTTTAAAATGAAGTTACATTGCCACAAAACTTTTTTAACAAAAGAGTGACATGCAATGTGAGGGAAAACATGCGTATCAAGAAATTGTACTGCAAAACTATTTTCAAAATAAAGTTACATTGTACGAAAGGATTTCATATATGACATTGTCAGAAAATTTCTTAGAAGAAAGATTGACATCCAGTGCAGCAAATAAAAATGTTTATTTTTCATGGCATACAAAACAGTTTTGACATGTAACATAACATCAAAAATATTTTCTTATCGGCCATTCCATGTAAAATGAGCCTGGGGATCAAAATTTTAATTAATGATATTCCATTTCATTTTTCGAATTTCATTTTCCAGAGAATTCATACTTTCTGAAATAAGTATGAAACATGTATTTATTTCTCGTTTTTTCTAAAAAAACACTAATGCTTATACTTGTGGCAACCCGCGCATGCTTGCAAGATGTCAAACTTGAGCATTACATTTAGCAAAATTTACCACTGTCAATGAAAGTGATATTAAGAAACCTGTAACAACAAGTAAACAAGTTATTGTATTTGCAACATAATTTCTGATTGTTTTCCTAAAAGAAAGTTAGATATTCACGTTATTATTATATATATGTAGTTATAGGCTGTACTCATGTCGCACCCGAAACCCGAAACATCGATATTTTTTAATAACTTCGAAAATTGTAACCTAAAAGTGTCATGCTTGTATTACTTCTAAATATATGTAAATACTAAATAATTCGCATCATTTTTGTTCACATTTGTTTGGTTTTTGTATATTTTTTGATGGTTTCGGGTGCGACATACCTTGGTTACGGGTGCGACATGAGTTTGGTTTCCGGTGCGACATACCTTGGTTACGGGTGCGACATGAGTTTGGTTTCCGGTGTGACATTATCTGTTGACGATGTTCTGACGATTATCTGTTCTGAGTTTATTTTTTAATAGGATTGTAGTTACATGTAGCCTTGTAATGTGTTTGTACAATTTCGAAGCATATTAAGTTATGAGTAAGATATAATTTGTCTTGATTTGTTCAAACTATGGACAGATAAAGTTACTATGTAATACTTTTTCAGACGACGTCTTCAGTGATAGGCACCATGGAAGTACTCAGTATGGGTATTTCTTCGGCAAATAATACAAGCATTGAAAAGTGAGTTCCCTAATGTGAGAAACCTGTACATTTTCTCTGATGGATGTGCCGCCCAGTTTTCTCTTTCGAATCTTTGCTACATGGAACAAGATTTTCAAATAAAGTGCCCTGTTGATTTTTTTTGCCACATCTCAGAGAAAGGGTGCAGTTGACGGGATTGGAGGCGTATTAAAACGCAAAGTTTGGTTAGAGGTAAAGTCAAGACGTGCAAACGTGAACACAGCTGAAGAGTTTTACAATTGTGAAAAAGATGCATTTCTGGAATAAATATTCAATACCTGCCAATAGAAGAAATTTCAAAGTTTGAAGAAATGTTTACGTCAAGATGAGAAGTTATCAAACCCATACCCAATCTGCAATCGAGTCATTATTTTGAGCCCGTAACTTGCACCAAAATCAGATATGGACGAACCGCTAATTCAGAATTCAAGGAATTCAGGATCATTAATTCAGAGCTGAACACACCATCAGATTCTATCTCATCCCTACCTAGACTGAGATATCATGATGTTTACTCCTCAGATACAGATTCTGAAGGTGATGAACGACGTGACCAAGGCACAATTGTAGTAAATGCACAAAACATTAAGGTAGGTTCTTACCTCCTTGAGGAATTCCCTTGAGAGAGAAGGAAAAGAAATGTGTACAGGTATGAAGCAGTGACATTGACCGACGTGGATGAAGAAGATGGGGAGGTCAAAGTGATGTGCCTTAATACTTATAGCTCGAAACTATCAAATCTATTCCAAACTAACGAGAAAGACGTTTCATATGTAAAATTGGAACAAATAAAGAAATATTGCCTATACCTATCGTACTAACAGAGAAAAAAAGGATTTATTATAAATTTCGTAGAAATATTGATGTCTTCGAAAGTGCATAAATTATAAGAAATAAGCACTATTATTTAATGTTTGTTTTACATTAATGATTCTAACACTTTATTCCAAATGATTGTTATTAAAAAGTAGCTATTGAATATTAAAGTGTGTTAAATGTAGGTTTAATGATGGTTCGAGGTTCAAATAATCACACGCTGTCGCACCCGAAACCTAGTGTGTAGCACCCGTAACCTGCTAAATGTTTAATTTTCAAAATAAATGTGTAAGACTTTCCAAAAATAACATCAGTATATTTCTCATTTGTTTATACTTCTGTCCCTTCGCATTTTTATTCCTAATATTTTGGTGTACTTTCACAGAGTTTTAAGTATTTGTACATGCCCTCAAAAAACCCTTCCAAAAATTGTCGCACCCGAAACTACACATTCAAAAATCCGTAAAAAATATACACCGATGTTGCAGTATTTTTTTACCTACTCTATTTTATTGACAATTTTGAGTTATATTTTTCTATTATTGTATAACCCATTTATCTTCCATTAATAACTAATAAAACACTAAAAATCTTAGGAATTCGCTTCTAAATGTCGCACCCGTAACCATGGAATGGCCCTTATGCAGAAAAGTTTATCTACAAGTATTCTGTCAAAATATTTTAGAATTTTTTTTAACAAAATAAAAACTGTTTAGAAAAATTGCATGCAACACAAAAAAGTAAAAATAGTTTCATACTTTCAGATAACAAATTTCTGTCATTCAAAACAAAAAACTAACTAGAAATGTCAAGCAAGGAAACATATTTTTCAAAAGACAAAGAATCTCAGGTTTGAAAGTGCAAATGAAAAGAGTAACACAAACTACAAATGAAAAAGGTACACGAACAAAAACATTATTCATTCACAATGATCTGTATGGAAACACTTTCCCAACTTAAGTTACGATATTATATAGTTATATTGAACGAAGAAGCAATCGACTGAGTGAATTTGTTTCTCTGCCTGCTATCAAACGTGTTTCTTACACGCCAGAGCTCCATGCATCATTCGAAAAAGGCTATATCATTCTGCATACTTATGAAACCTGGGAAATGCAATGACAGAAAGTTTGTTTACTTCCTATGTGAATAATTTCTAAAAATGAAACAAAAGTCTCTGGATTTCCTGAGAACTGTCTTACTGAAGAAGATAGATGGCAGTATTATTCTTCACACTTGAAAGACTTTAATGATATGCATATTCTTCACACTTGGAATTACAGCATCTTCATCTGATAGGCAGTAATATTCATGTCTCGTACAGTGACTTTGAAAAGGAAGACACGCCTTATGCATTCAGCAATGTCATTATTGCTGATTTTATTTCATCATGAGCGAGACTGTGTTTGTATGAGGCCATGATTATTGTTGGTATTGATCGTCCTTTGTATTGTGATACTGATAGTATTACATATGTTGGTCGTCGTGATGAAGCACCTTTGTTACCTATAGGTGATTATCTTGGTGAATTAAAATGGAACTCCTCCAAGCTGTGAAATGAGTATCTTTATTGGCTTAGGGCCAAAGCATTACAGTTATCAGCTAGAGGAGATAGTTACAGGTAACGTTCAACATGTCATTAAAATTCAAGGGATATCATTGAATAGTGTAAGCTCATAACTTTTCAACATATGTATGGTATAGTAACAGAAGTGTATCAAAGTAAATAAATCTTTACTCCAAATCATGTACTTAGAAAAGCAGACTATCGTGTCATGTGTAATGCCCAACAAAAAGTTGTCGTTCAGCATCACAAGAGTCGGAGATTAAATCCCTCCAATACTGAAAAATATCTAACAGTTACATACGGTTTCCGTAGTAGTTAAAATGTAAATTTGAAATCAGTTCGGTATTGCATTTTATTCATATATATTCTACAAGTTAGCATTTCAACTTACTTTGTAATAACCTTCCTATAACCATGAATGTGATAGGACAAGTTTCGGGAGTTGCTCGCTAGATGGCTGGATCTGAGTCGCTGTTAAAGCGAAGTGGGAAACTTTTTGTTATTGTTTATTTGTATATAATGTTAGGAATTTATTAGCACATAATTATAAATCGTTAATCAT
The DNA here is from genome assembly GCA_022664845.1 of Lepisma saccharinum. Taxonomy (NCBI): domain Eukaryota; kingdom Metazoa; phylum Arthropoda; class Insecta; order Zygentoma; family Lepismatidae; genus Lepisma; species Lepisma saccharinum. The sequence goes on from JAGDQP010002384.1 coordinate 66,830, forward strand.
TGAGTATGAATTAAAGAGAAGATAATTCTATTATTGATTGTTAAGGATGCAAAGTATTAAGTACACCAGATGGTTATATGAGCTGGGTACGTAAGCAGTCAATGTAAGGCAATTGATGCAGAGGTAATTGTATTATATTTTACTGTTTATAATACAATTAAATACTATATTTAATTGTATTATAATAAACTGATTTTCTTGTGATCAATCGTCGTCTTTCTTATAGTTGGTCGTAGTGGAGGGATTGTTCATGTCGCCCAGGCTGTTGCAAAGCGCCGCTGCGATTGTGGATATTTCTCTCTTTAAAGAATAGTTGTGTCATCATTACTGTGTAGCTTTGGGGCACTCTTTAGATATAGCCTGTATCGAGAGAACGAGCCGCGAACACCATGCGACCCTGAGAGGAATAGAAGTGATGTGAGTTCCAAAAGCTTACGACCACACAGCTGCAACATTCTATTTACAATTCCTGTTGTGGTTAAAATAACGTTAAAGACGTACTTAGGAAGACGTGCTAGATGGACCTCTTACAGAATGGCGTCACAACATAAGGCATCGTTGAATGATGACAGGCGGATACAAATAAATCACATTTCAGATTATGAGAGTGAAACAGGAATTCCATCTCAGGACCGAGACAATCCTCGCACTCGAAAGGAAAGAAGTTCAGATGAATTATATATGGAAGAAAGAAGAAAAATTGAAGAAAGATTGGATGAAAGGGATAAATTATGATCGAGATTTATGGAGGAATCTTTCGAAAGAAATATGCAACGTTTAGAAAATCGTGAAAAACAAGAAAAACTAAAAGTGGAAGAAAGAAATAAGTTGGACGAAATAAAATCGAATGAAAGACTTCAAGCCAGGGAAAGTCGGTTAAGTCAGAAGATTAATGCACTTGAACATAAATTGTGCAATCAGTGTATGGAGTGGATAAATAAGTACAAAGAGTGTAACTCTCAGATTGACATACAGAAGATGTATTTAGAGTAACTTAAGGAAAATATGGCAAATGTGGAGTATAGGTTGAATAGGTTGGAAAGAAATATTAATCTCAATACTAGAGAACCAACAATACACTTAGTGGATGGAAATGTTAATGGTATCCTAGAGGATAGTAGGAAGGATAATGAAAGTGTGGTGTCTTTAATCGATAGAAGTTATGCGATGTCCCAAGAGAAGGAGGATGATAATGATATAAGCGATGGTGATAATGTGCCAGTTAAGGAAACAGAAAGTATTTGTGCAACCAAAACCAGTAAAGTAGGTTGGAAGGAAGAATTTACACAAGAGCTTGTAAAACAATTCTCGCATATATCCACAAGAGAGCCTTCACTAAGGATATCGAGCGAATACCTAAATGGAAAGGGGATATACGATACAAAAGTCCAACGGTATATCTTAGACAGCTGACATCTTGTTTATCGTGGCTAAAATTAAGTAATAGTAGTAGGCTAAATCTAATACAAGAATCAATGACCGAACATGAGGCAGGGTGGTATCAAACGGAAAAAGTAAAATTCGTAATTTCAAGGACTTTTGTTTAGCATTCTTGGAAAAGTATGCAAATAAGGAAATTATCGAAGATCAAAAGAAAAAAGTAGAAAGGACTCTAATTAGATGGGATTTTGTCAAAAGCCTGGAAAATCAAGTATATTTGCTCATCGATCAGTTTCGCAAAATAGATGAAACGATATGAGAGAAAGAGTTAGTAGAGAACATTATCAAAATGGTACCAGTTGAGTTGCAGAGAAACCTGTCCTTGATGGAAACGGATATTAGATATATTTATTAAATATGTGAAGAGGTTAGACAAAATAAAAATACATTCTGAAGAAAGTAATGGACGAAAAAAAAGGAAATTGGAAAATATCGCTCTAACCGAGAATATAATAACCAAAGCTATCAAGATGGCAGATACCGTTCGTCAAATACCAGATCTGATAACAATAATAGTAGGAGCTATGTAAATCAAAATAGAAGTATTCGAGGTTATACAGAAGCTGAGCCACAACGCCAAAGGTCGTAATTGCCGGTTAACATGTGCTCGGTAAACACCAGAGATATGAGCTATAACATTAGAGATGATAGAGATAATAATATAGTTCATTTGAATCAAACCACGGGCTAAAATACAGTGTGGCCCTCAGAATTACCAACTCCTCAAACTATGCAATCTTTAAACTAAATGAACGGATGAAGGAAATGACCTGCCTTTCGCCCGTCAAATCTCATAGGTCAATAGAAAATGTAGAATTAAATCAATCTTTTAACAGTACTGAAGTATCAAAAAGAAATTTTTGAAAAGGTATCAGAAATTAACACATTAGACGGTAAAGAGAGGATTAAATTAATTTAGTTATTGGAAAAATATATAAAAGTGTTCAATGAAAGACTAGGATGTCATAAAAGTTTCAAGTATGACATTCAAGTTAAAGATGAATTGCAAATTAATTCAAAACAGTATCCAATTCCTTATAATAAAATAGAAGAAGTAAAAGGAGTTAATAAAATGGGAGAAATGGGATATCATCGAAAAAACAAGTAGTCCTTTCAGTGATACGCAAGGTTTTGTTGATTTCAAGTGAGGAGGTGTATCTGAATGGATTTTGTCCACAGATTTCGAAAATGACCTTCAAAATGTTGTATCACATCAGGTTTTTCCACAAATCATGAAAATGTCAAAATTGCAAAAAACGTCTGTTTTCCACCTTTAGACGCCGGCCAGGGAATTTACACCTTGACGTTGTCATCCCTGGCGCCCCTCCTAATTCTTTCAGAAACGTGAACTATCCTTTGTTGGAAATCTAATAGAACGGGGAATGCAACGAGGTTTGTTTGGTACCCCTGGCCTCAGATTCGGAGAAGAAGAAGAAGAAAAAGGCGAAGAATTTGTAAAAATGTCGTTTCTTTGAGATTCCGGCCACGCTGGCAATACTGTTAGTAATCCCACGCTGGTAAAAAAAGTCATATGAGTGCCTCACATAGTCATACCAGCCATATACAAAAATGAAAGCCGTAGCTGCAATAGAAAGCGAGAAAAAATGCAAAGTTCAACCACCCAGTATAAAATTTATATTTTGCTTCGTAAACATTCACGTTGTCAACCCTGGTACTCCCACCACAAATTTTCACAGAGACATGAACAACCCATTGTTGGGAATGCAACGAGGTATGTTTCGCACTTATAGGAAAACGGTAAGATGAAAGAGGAGAAAAAGGAAATAATGAGAAGATAAACATTAATGCATAGTATAAAACATACATACCTAACATTCATCACTGGGCTCACCTTGAAACTTCCTCTTTTTGGATTTTCGTTGGAGTTCTTCCGTACAGTCTCTTTTTAACATGCAGCAATAGTCGGCCGTCATATGGACAGTCCACCTTCCTTGGTATCTCTTTTCCATCACTTTAATGTCCTGATGGAAACGCTCGCCATGTTCTTCCGTAAAATCACCAAGATTGTCAGGAAAGTAATTGAGATGAGCATGAAGAAAGTGAACTTTGACGCTCATGTTACAGCCAAGCAATTTAAAAGATTCCAACATCTCGTCGATTAAAACGCTGTAATTTGCAGCCTTCTTGTTCCCAAAAAAGTTTTGTACCACATTTCTGAACGCAGTCCATGCTTGCAATTCGGTCTCACTCATACTTGCCTCAAATGGGATGTCCGCCATTAATTTTCGGATTTGTGGGCCTGTGAAAATTCCAGCCTTGATTTTTTCTGACGTGATAGATGGAAATTTATCAGCAAGGTACTGAAAGCATTTACTATATCTGCTTAAAACTGTCACGAATTGCTTCATTAAACCTAGTTTGATATATAACGGTGGCAACAGTATTTTCGAGGGATCAACCAATGGAAGTGAAACAATGTTCTTTTTGCCAGGTATGAAGCTACTTCTGACTGGCTACTGCTTCCGAACCCAATGTTCAGTTCTTGCTCTGGAGTCCCACTCACACAAAAAGCAAGGATATTTTGTGTAGCGTGCTTGTTGGCCGAGCAATATTCCAATGACTTTGAAATCCCCACACACCGACCACCCATAACGCTTGTACTGTACCTTTGCCAGCAGAAATTGAAGGCTTTCGTATGTCTCTTTTATAGTCACTGAATGTGCTATTGGAATAGACGTGGACGTTAGTGTTGTGTAATAAAACACCTTTTAAACTGGATTTGCTGGAATCTATGAAAAGCCTCCATTCTCCTGAATTGTAAGTGATGCTGAAGAATTTCATGACTGCCGGAATGTCTCGACAATATACCAAACCACCTTCCTCTGCAAACAGCGGAACTAATTCTGCCTCTCGGTGTCTGTACCAGGAAAATCTAGTATTCGTACTCAATATTTTTTTTCATGCAGTCGCGATCCTAACAATTCTGCTGCGTCTATAGGCAAATTAAGCTCACGCACCAAATCATTAAGTTCATGGTGGGTCAAGGGCAAGGGCACTCTGGTTTCAGCCACACTGTCTGGTTGGTACATCTCATCATGTGTATCACTGGCTGATCCTGTCTCGGTTGGGGGAATGATGTTGGACGGGGATGGCACAGGTATGGATTCACTATGGGGCACTGGTCTCATAGCAGATGCAAGATTCGAATACACAATGTTACCCTTGCTTCTCTTGATATGTCCCACGATCTGTACTGTGCAGAAGTAGCAGTCGTCACCGTGATTTCGTGGTTCACGCCACACCATGGGTACACCAAACGGCATTGATTCACGTTTCCAACTTTTCCAATTCCTCAACCCCTCCACACATGCACGACACACTTTGTCCTGATCGCCTAATTTCACGCCGAAGTATTGCAAATAGGCATTTCTTACGAAAGGTGTAAACTTTTGCCTTTACTTTACTGTCGTATAACAGCCACATATATAGCAAAATAAGTCCGGATAGTTGACGCAACCACGTGAAGCCATTACACACACAAATTCACATACTACGGACCGGACACATAGGTACAGCAATGCACCTGGCAACAGAACCTACCTTCTACTGACAAGTGTACGTTCTAGCTGGAGTGGTGCTACCTGTGGCCTTCTTGAAAGCGGGGGCGTTGGGGTTGATGAGTCATACTAATGTGCAATCTATTATTTTCCGCTTTTGTGAATGTGGTAACGCTAGCCGTGATAAGATTCGGTACTATTGTTGTAACAATCAGCGATATATTTATGTTTCTGTTTACACATTATTTCCAACAAGGTGTCGATCATGTCATTTTTGTATGTGCTTGGTATGACTATGTGAGGCACTCGTATGACTTTTGTTTACCAGCGTAGGGTTGCTAACAGTGTTGCCAGCGTGGCCTGAATTTCAAAGAAATCACATTTTTTATTTTCTTCTTCTTCTTTTTTTTCGAATGGGGGCCAGGGGTACCAAACATACCTCATTGCATTCCCCGTTCTAGTAGCTTTTCAACAAGGGATTGTTCATGTCTCTGCAAAAATTAGGAGAGACGCCAGAGACAACATCATCAAGGTGTTAATTTCCTGGCCGGCGTCTAAAGGAGACAAAAATACGCTTTTTCAATTTTGACATTTTCGTCATTTGTGAAAAAAACTGACGTGATACGACATTTTGAAGGTCATTTTCGGAATCTGTGGACAAAATCGCTTCGGATACACCTTTTTGTTTCAAAACAACAGAAAAAAGTTGAACTTTACATGTAGTATCAAAATCTGATGGTACAGTTCGTCCGGTTTTGGACTTGCGCGGCTTGAATAAGTGTGTTATTTGTCCAAAAACTCAGGTAGATGATATAACCGAAATCTTAAGAAACTATACCGGAAGTAAATTTTTTAGTAAGCTTGATCTGTCTTTAGCATATTTCCAGGTATTGCTATCTAAAAGGAGTCGCCAATACACAGCTTTTCGATATGAACATCAACAATTCAGATTCAAGAGACTTTATTTGGATTAGTGAGCTCAGTAGCTATCTTTATCACAATGATGAATTCAATGTTTGGCCTTGAAACAGATAAATAGTTGAAAATTTATATCGATGATTTGTGCTGCCATATGGTAACTTTTGAAGAGCATTTGCAAAAATTAGAATATATATTAGAAACTGTGCAAAAAATGGTTTGACATTAAAATTGCGAAAATATTAAGTTTGCCTTGCCAGAAGTAACGTTTTCAGAACATAAAATTAATGGAGAAAACATAACTATTGATCCTCAGAAAATCGAAGCTATCAGTAATTATCCTCGTCCGCAGAATAAAAGACAATTACAGCCTTGGCTAGGAATTTGTAACTAGCATAAGAAATTTATTGAGCAATATGCTACAATTATGTCACCTCTATATCTATTACTGAAAAAAGGAGTGAAATGGCCATGGAATTTGGAACAAGAGAATGCTTTTCTTATAATGAAAAAGAAATTCGCTAACTTATCAGCATTAGTACAACCAGATTTTAATAAACAATTTTATATAGTAGTGGACGCGTCATCAATAGGTATTGGAGGATATATTGGACAGGGTTTAGTACAAGATGAGGAAATTCTACCGTATGCACCTAGGGTACTTACAGATGTGGAAAGAAAGTATTCGGTTAGAGAGAGGGAATGTTTGGCCATTGTCTATATGATAGATAAATTTGCATCATTTTTAAAGGAAAGACACTTCTTAATCTATACAGACCACTAATGCCTGAGTTGGTTAAATGAAGAAAAACAATGGAATGATCGTATTTGAAAATACAACAATGTAAGACATAATCTGATAGCGGATGTATTAAGTAGAGCTCCGGGTAATTTCATACCAAAAACAAACTATGTGATAATGGTGAATAGAGCTTTTACAGATTTAAACTTCAATTATGATACAGATATAGAACTCCAACAAATCATACAGAGCATATTATCAAATAAGAAAAGGACAAAATCGTATTTCAAATATAAGTGGGAAAATAATATATTACAAATAAGACCAGGTAAAACTAAATTATGGAAAATCAAGGTTCCAAATTATAAAATTGAAGATATCTGGCAAAAGGTTTCATGAGAGAATGTTTCATTTTGGTATCAAGAGAACACAAAACTATCCAGAAAAATGTATACTGGAAAACATGAAAAAAAAACAAGTTAGAGATTATATAAATAATTGTGAAGTGTGTCAAGAAACAAAACCAGACTTGAGAGGAATACGTCATACAAACTTATCTGTTTGTGCTAAGCAACCCTTGGATTTAATTTCAATTGATATCATCGGGAAATTACCTCGCTCAGGAGGTAACACATTTATTTTGTCGATTGCAGATGTAGCAACTAAATTTGTAATGGTGTACGCTTTGAAGCAAGCTACAACAATTGACATAATTCATAAGTTAAAGGAATTCTTCAAGCATTATGGCATACCGCATAAAATTCTGACAGATAATGGTTCAGTATGTTTGTCAAACAAATGGCAAGATTACCTACAGAGTAATAATATAAGGCATATACTTACAGCAACTTATCATCCGCAAAGTAACCCAATCAAACGTTATAATCGAGAAATTGGACGAATACTTCGAGTATATTGTCAACAGGAACATGACCAATGAAGTCAATATTTAACTAAAATTATATCATGCATAAATAACACCGTTTCAGAATATTAAATGCAACTCCTCAAGAACCGTTTCTAAATTTACCTTGCCACGACTTTGTGAGTCGTATTCTAATATACTTAGATGATACTAAGTTACCGAATGAAAAAATAGAGAAAATATATTACAACGACAAGTAAAGGATCGAAAAGAAGAACATGGAAAAGATGAGATTGCAATTAATACCTTAATCTTTAGGAAATTACGGAAATTATGTTCGGCAGCTGACAAAAAAATTCTTAACTCTTTAATTTATATGAAGGACCTTATATCGTAATTGGTATTTATCTTAATGAAGCCACTATAGTTTCATTAGCAAATTATCAACAACGCAAGGAAAATGCAGATTTTCTAAAAGTATTTAGATACACTGATGAAAAACAAACTACTTACAGAAAAATTTCAAAAGGACATGAGAAAGGATTCTCCTGACCAAGAGTCAATATGTAATGTCAATATGTCATTATACTGCACGGAAAATTCAGAAAATGAAGCATTAACGTTAATGGAGTTTGAAGTTAATATCGCAGGATTAAAACTAAAGGCTCTGTTAGATACAGAAGCTTCGTGTCCCTTATTGGATTACAATGTATATCTAATCATGAAAGAAAAACATTTATCAATTAGACTGGATAGAATTATAAATGAATATCATAAAATTCAAAGAATAGATGGGAAAACAACTAAATCAAAAGGAGTATTGCTACCAAATGTATGGCTGCATCAAATTATTATATTATTGTAAATTACATATCACCGAATATTGTCCATATCAAATTATTTTGGGAGAAAACTTCTTGAAAAACTTCAGAAATCATCTTTAATTTTAAAGATAAGCAAGTTTCGTTGACTAATGACCAGATACAAGTGGTATATGTATTCACGAATAATGTGAAAACATGTGAAACAATTATGAATCAATCACAATATAATGTACCTAAATGGAAAGAAGTTCAAATGACTATTAAAAATTATTTGAGAAAATGAATTTATAACTGTAATTAAGGTTGTTATTCATAGTTCAAATATGAAAATAATTTAAAAACTTTTAAAATCTTTTATGAAGAGTTAATTTAGTGTGCTTCAAATTTTAAAAGTTGAAAGAGTTTTGATTTATTAAAGATGTATGAAAGTTAAAAAAATATTAATTTTAATGAAATGTGAAAGGTTATAAGTTCTCAAATGAAATTAAAATTATTTTTTATCCAACGAGAGGGGTGGCTTTATGTAATGACCTGCCTATAACCATGAATGTGATAGGACAAGTTTCGGGAGTTACTCGCTAGATGGCTGGATCTGAGTCGCTGTTAAGGCGAACTGGGCAACTTTTTATGTTATTGTTTATTTGTATATTATGTTAGGAATTTATTAGCACATAATTATAAATCATTAATCATTCAGTATGAATTAAAGAGAAAAAAATTCTACTATTGGTTGTTAAGAATGCAAAGTATTAAGTACACCACATGGTTATATGAGCTGAGTACGTAAGTAGTCAATGTAAGGTAATTGGTGCAGAGGTAATTGTATTATATTTTAACCCTCTATTAAATAACCGTTTTGTTGTGATCAATCATCGTCTTTCTTATAGTTGGACGTAGTGGAGGGATTGTTCATGTCGTCCAGGCTGTTGCAAAGCGCTGCAGCGATTGTGGACATTTCTCTCTTTAACGAATAGTTGTGTCACCACTACTGTGTAGCTTTGGAGGACTCTTTAGATATAGCCTGTATCGAGAGAACGAGCCGCGAACCCTATGCGACCCTGAGAGGAATAGAAGTGATGTAAGTGAGTTCCAAAAGCTTACGACCGCACAGCTGCAACGTTCTATTTACAATTGCTGTTGTGTTTAAAAGTAACGTTAAAGACGTACTTAGGAAGACGTGCCAGAGGGTCCTCATACAGAATGATGCTATTATTTTAACAAAATATTTAATCTGTTTTCGTAAATAAAAAGTTCATTACAATGTCAGTAATTTGGTTGAAAAAATGTTGTACACTATTTTCAGTTTGACAACAGTAGTGTTATCATTTCGCTTCTAGTTATTCTCTTTGTATTACCTGTTTACCCTTCTGTATTCTGCAATGCACAGTGTTTCTGACGTAACATATATATATTTTAAGTATTTAGTGAAAATGTACATTCAATATTTTTATACATCGAAGTTTCATTCAATGAAAATACTTTTATTATACGAAACTGTACAAAAACAAAAATGTATCCAATATATTAGATTAGAATATTTGCCAAAAATTTGTTATTTTTATAAATCACTGCTTCCTTCTATAAAGACAAATGTATCTTGTGAATTTGCGTACATGTTTTTATCAGTTGCACTAACATTTGTTTGTAAAGTGTTCTAAACAAAAGTAATACGAGGGATTTTTGTGTTTACAAAACAAAACAAAACTATGAATAGTTGTAAAATAGTTTGTATATATATCTTCATGACTTTAAATTAAAAGTTTCTTCAATCGAATCACTGTTTTATTTCGAAATCCTTAACGACTGCAAATAAAACATCCATAATTCCAGTTCATCTTCATCCACAAAAGTATTCATAATTTCTCCCAGTATTCCTACTTTGGTATTTTTTTCATATATGCGTTCAAAAACTTTCCTATTGTAATATCTTTATCTGGATGATTTTGTGTAAATGTTTCGTTAAGTTCATTATAGGTAGTAAAATCAAATAACATTTCTATACATTTTCCTTTCAACGATTCTTCGGGAAGGTTAATAAAGTGATCATCTTTACTTTCTGTACCAATAAAGTAGGGACAGTGTAGATGACCGAGGAAAACTCAGCGTCCAGTCCTTTATACTGTTGAAAATACAAGCAATAGTAATTTCCGAAATAGAAAAATTCCACATAGCCATCGCTGGAGGTTTCAACATCAACTCGGTTCGAGTCCAGTCATTTCATGTCTTTATAGGATTTTATAACCAATCATGTGTTTTCTTATATTTGGTTGCGCAATTTCTGTATCCAATAAAATCAATGGAGAGACAAATGTTTTGAAGCAAATCTGGACAATTCGAATTCCATAGATATTCTATAAATGACGTATTTATTTGTTACCTCATTTTTATTTACAGTGCTATCCATTCTTTGATGGTTTCAATAAGTATTTTATCTAGCACAAACAAGCGTGTTAATTATTAATTGGATTCAGGTTCGAAACACTTCCATTGATACGCTGGCTATTCCCGCTGTCATTAGTGTGCCATTTAACTTATCTTTGATATAAAATATCATAACTGTGCAATATTATTAAATTATTCAAAGTTTCTAATATTTTATATCATTAAAAGCATTACATTTTATTACGCGTCATTGCCCTCTAGACACATCAACTGTTCTATGAAAACTTTGTTGAAGTGTTGTTTGTTCATTAGTTGCCGTCTGCATAATGAAATTTCATATGTTGACTATAGTAAACTCTTGTAGCATTTTTCTGTGTACGACAAGTGTATTTTAGCATAAAAAGTTTATTTTCCCTATAATTAATAAGCTACGACATTACATATTCCGACTACTGTGTATGTTCTTTACACATGTTTTTTTTATTTATCTACGTTTCTATGTCTGGATTTCATGTCAAAGCTCTTAAATAATTGCGCATAATTATTTAAAGTAACTCAAGCACGTTCAATCACAATGTTTGCCCAGTGTTGTTTAAAGTTTCCAGGTTTCAGTTTCTTATTAAAACTACAAGATTTTCTTAGCTCAGAAGGTGTTTTAATTCCTTCTTAAAGATATCTGTTCTCCTTCAAAATCAATCCGTAGATATTTCTAACAATATTTAAAAGTATTTACTATCTGTTTTTCTATAAAGCGTCACCAACTTTGTTTTCTTATTCTAGCGAGCAATTATTATTTCTATTTCAAATGCAATCAGGTATGAGCACCGATACAAATCGATCATTCTGCTATTTACTAAAGGACATTACGTGCAACCATGTTTTTCAGCACAAAATATGCTCAGGGATGTCGTTCCGGTACAAAATTATATCCCGGGATAGAGCTCCGCCTCACAATTATGTTCCGCGACAGTCCTTTCGGTGCACCATTATGAGCGTCAGGATTTTTTGTAAACAAACAAGTCTTTATTCTTCTCTCCACATATGTCAATACCAGATCTAGTATAACAACAATATAATCATATAACCATCGCCATTAAACCACAACGCCCTCATAACATTCAAATCATATTTATTATTTCACCAATCATACATTATCACTAGAATTTCTAAAAGGTATTCACAAAGAAAGTAACTTCATTCTTGACTTTCCCCAATTTACCCACGCTTTCGGAAACCTGTCAGTTCGAGTCCGGTAAATAATACATATTATTCAATAAAATCAGATCTTCTTTTTGCCTGAGTTTATGTATAGGTCACTACCAACTTATATTTAATGATTCTGTTAATGTTTGTTAACTTTCTTAATTTAGCCACGCTTTCGGCAGGACGTGCGTTCAACTCCGGTTAATGTTACATTTTATCCAATAGAATACGTTCTGCTTGTCTCAGGTTCCATATATGTCACCACCAACTTACTATCAACGATTCTGCAATTGACCACTGCTTTTGGAACGTCATTTCAGTACCAAACAATATCAGATTTTATTTAATACAATACGGTTTTCTTTTTGTCTGAGTTTTTGTATATCTCATTCTTAACTTAAATTCAACGTTTTTGCAATTGACCACTGCATTCGGAAGTCTGCTAATTCAATTCCCGTCAATATTATATTACAGTTTATCATGATCTTTAAAATTGGTCTATAAAATTAACATCGTACTTATTTGTGTTTTTTTCTCCTTATTCGTTCTTTCTTTTTCTCATCCTCGATCAAAACTTTCTTCCCTTAGGGGCTATACGAGATTGTGTTCTCATCAAGGTGTGTGGTGTGGAGTGAAGGGGTCTGTAGTTGGCAGCAAAGTAGGTGGTGGAATGGGAAGGAGAGTTTCAATTATTTTTTCGTACAAGTAAAGGGGGTGTGAAATTCGTTCCTAGTTTGTTGGTTGTGGAAGCAATTATTGTAGTATCGATTTATGACGTAAAACAATTAGCGAGTTGGCTGGCACAGACGCAGCGAACGCGGAGATTCATTAATTCAATTTGCAAAGCGGAGTGAATTGCTTTTGAGGTACTACTTTTTTATGTTTTCCTCTGTATTCCCGCAAAAGAAGGAACAAAAAAATGTTGCATCATCTCTCTCCTTTTTACTTAGATAAGCGAGACGGCATGGTGACGATTTAAAAAATGGAATAGACTTTCTTCTTATTTTCTTTTCTTTTTAATATTTTAGTTCTGAAAAGGATTAAAGCATCACACGAATTGATTTAAATATTTTCATTACGTCATTCGGGTACGTATTTTAGCAATATTTAAATTAATAATTAATATTTATTATAAAGTATTGAATTATCATGTTGTTTGATAATATATGGAATACATTGTTGTTACATACATAGGTTTCATACCTCACAGCAATTGAATGAACATCAGATAGCACAAATATATAGCAATAATGTTTTTTTTTCATTAACAGTTACTATTCTGTGTTATGCATTCAAAAACCATGTTAAATGACAAATAATATATTCTATATTGTATAAAGGAGGTTAACCGCGGTCCTAAATTCAGATTGTGGTGCGCAAACCACACGGTATAATAGTGATATAAGGAAGGATTTACTCGCGGACCCTGCATGGTTCGCGGGCCACAATTACTAAAATAGTTTTTATTTTCTCGTTACTTTCCTACTGTTGTTACTCCGAATTGTAACTATGATTTCAATATACATTTTTGTTATGAATTCGATGTTTCTTTCAAAATGCGTATAACATTAACTGCTTTTGTTAACTATTATAACTTTAAATAAAAAATGGTAATTTCGAAGTATTTTAGGCTGAAAAGGGTTAATATTCAAGTATTTTAAATTATTAATATACTATTCATTGATTTGTACCTTGAGATATGTTGACTAATTTGTTGTTAGATGCACTATAATCGTCTACTAAGGAAATTGGGTAGATGGAGGGTTATGACCAGTTTTCCACTTGCCGTTTAATTCATCAAGCTAGATCATGACAGAAGTGTTATTCTTACCTGAGCTGCACTTTCCACGGTATATTATCCGCAGAGTTTTCCGTGATCTACATGCCTCCTGCCTGAGCACACATTCGTTACTATATGTTTTACCATCCGAACCACAAACGGGGTGAAATTCCAGAGAACAAGAATCTCCACAACGGCACACAGGATTTCTTTCTGAGTCTAGTTGGCAAACTTCTGGAGATGGACACTGTACAGAATCACATGGATCTGGAAATATATAAAAACATGTACGAACTTATAAATGCTATTTATAACCAAGCCAGAAAAGTAATATGGATGAATTCATTTTCTAGTAGAGTAAAAACTTATCGCTATAAAGAAATCAGGTTCTAAATCTTTTCTATCTACTCGCTCACTTTTAGTTTTATATTCTCTATTTGCAAAAATTGTCTAAAGATCAGTTAATCAAATTATCGACTTGTAAACTGAAACTAAATTTGGCTTAGGAATGTTTTGGTATTACAATTATTACGATTAGCATCTATTATTATCGTGTTTATTGACTATAGGAACACAACTAAAGGATGTTTTGGATGTTTCCGTGGACATGTTTTTCAACTTACCTACAAGACATTAATTAATTTAAAAAAGTTTTCACATAGTTGGAATGTTTCACAAATATATTTAACCGCTATTATATTTGTGCAATTTTTCATTTATTCGATGACATTTTAATTTCCTGTTTTGTAAACTAGCAACCCTACACATGATCTAAACTGCAATGACTCCGTTTGCAGAAATTTCTTGTGAAATGCTTTTGAAACCAGGTGGTGAGCCAGTTTATAAGACAGGTCCACTTCGAACACTATCAAATACAGTACAAGAATATGCAGAATGTTTCATGCAAGACTAGCATAGATATTTACGCTATCCTGATATCTACCTGCAAACATAATATTACAACAATTGCAATATACATACGTACCTCAGAAGCTTATGATCTCAATGTTGAAAAGTTTCACCTGCAATTCCTACGGCTGTCATCAGTACACTCACTAGTAGGATCCTACAACACTTGGGATTCTAAGGTTGAAGAGGAAGCAGGGTACATTCTTCGGGAGAATTGCAATCCTTCTAATTTTATATGGGTATCCACAGAATACGACTTAAATTTTGTTCCTTACAATCATCAGGAGTTTGTACAGCGAGCGATAACGGGAGACTGTAGTAGTACATCAAATAGTGTGCCATATTGTGAGTATATCAATAATGTTCTCCACAAACCTGTTTTGTTTTTCTATTACATCTAACGAGGCAATTCACGCTACATTGATGGAATAGTTGTACGTAGTGACATACCATGAATTTCCGTTGGCTTTGGATTTATATTCATCATAGCAGCTCTGATTGGGAAACGTATGATGACAAGTGACATTGCATACCCTCTGCATGATTACTACTGATGCCAACATGGGACTCTTCGTGATGACTACGTAAATATTTACACTTATGGAACCGACGTTTTTCATACGGTTTAAAATATTCACAAAAATTACCTAACACCTAAGGAAAGGGTCTCGTTGGAAATGAGAACATTTTCCATCTTTCTCGAGATATCTTCAACTCTAATATGAGTTCGAGTTTTAAAGGGAATGCATAATTGTGTGATATCAATGACATAAGCTGTAAAATTAGAATTAAACAATTTGGACTAAAGTACACAGTTTTATACAAACAAGATTGGTTAACATTGTCAGTGAATGAAGCAGCGTTATGGTTCTAAAGACCGCTTTAGACGGTTGAATTTCTCGTACGATGAATATTAGCGAAAGCAGTGTGCCAGCGTAAAAAGAAATAATGTTATGGATTTATACCATAGCATCTTACCGTATTGTAGCATTCTTCCTATCACACTCTGGCACTATGCTAATCGGAAGATTCATCGTAGCATAAAATGTTGTCGTCTAAAGCGGCCTTAAATGATGAAGAGAAGCTTCAACAGGAATTCTGGAGTATATTAGATGGTAATTCTACTTCATATAACTGTGTTCATTGAAGTCGAAAGGATGTTGGTAATGTGATTGGATATATGAATGGAAATACGCATCAAAGTTGAAGTCAATAATTGGTGTTTTAGCAGTATGAACAGGGTTGCTAAGCATATAAAATGACGGAATGGAACTTGTGATTGGTTGTAGTAAATAAGCACATTAATATTGCCTAATACAATTTGTTAAATGGTTCATAGATTAATGAATAGTGCTTGGCTACGGTTTAGCTTGCACTGGTTTTGGGATACACTCAATCTTAATAGTCAAATATAAGAGAATAGAGTAAGATTGCATGACAGATGTTTAGATCAGTAATTGGCACCTTAGTAAGCATTGGAAATATAAGCATTATTGGAAAGCGCTAAATGAAGTATTATTATTATTAGTAGTATATTTGTGCTACAATGTCTTTCACTTTATATTTAAATATTATTACAATTAGCTTTCCTATATTATAATTTTGAACTTTCAATCTTAAAACTGACTTTAGAATCGGGATCAACATTCTGAAGTAAATATTTCATTGCAAACTGAAACAATTTCTGTACATATTCATCAGGATCGGTAATGGACTTGACTTGCGGTTGGATGGTAATTTCACGTCCCGGTAAAGCGAACTTTGGATAGTTTACCTTGATCATCTACAATTTAAAATCACTACCGCTCATGCAGCATACATCATAGGTATGCCATGATCTTTCCTCCACTGTCCAACACTAACATTAACTAGTTCTTCTTCACCACTATCGGTACTAAGTCCAGCACTTACCTCCATACTAGTTAATGTCACTACTGTCATCTGGTATTCATAGAAAACACATTGAACGTGACTTACCTATCCTAATCAATCTGTGGTTATTAATTTTCAAATTTCAAAATGCGTATAAAAATAAAAAAATATTTTCCTTTAAAAATATATGTCAATATAAGGATTGGATCCCAGGAGCTCCGGATCATCTTTCCAATAGGTTAACCATTCGAAGTTGTGACTTGTCAGAATTCTTTATGGTTCAACTAGTACTGCCTGCACCTGAGGAGGACAGAACTCCTGCCGTTACTTACGGAATGTGATTAGTCAGCGAAACTCTTTACTATAATCTCGTCGCCTCTACAGTGGCGACATATATCAACATATCTGTCTATGTCCAGCTTGAATGATATTCATGTGAACTTAATACAGTTAATTTTGAAGTTGATTCAAGCTTGTTTCATCACGCTAAACCTCACAAGCGGAAATCAACTGCAAATCAAGGTTGTCATGAGCTTACATGCTATGTGGGATTAGGGCTGCTTTAAGCTGAAAATGCTTTAAGTCCATTTCGAGTATCTTCGGAAGCAGTAAACGAGAGATCTCAGGTTCGAGCGCCCCAAGGGTAGGGTGAACCCTCCCTATTGGGAAGAATTTGTACAGATGTTTTTTTTCTTCTTGTAAGTTCAATAATGTACGTTGAAATGTTTAAGTGTATAAAAAGGTAACATTCATTGAAATACGTAATGATATAGTATGTCGAAACTATGCATGCATGTGAACAGATGTTAGTTTTGTTACGTACGTTTGCGTAAGTAAAAATACATTTGCAATGAAAGGAAGAGAGCAAAAACATATCGTCACCCAAAGGAAAAAAGCGGTATCTGCAAATTTGACCAAAATAGAATTCATATGTTCTACTTGATGTTAATAACTCGATTTGTACAATTTTACACATACTGCTTTTCACCTAAGCACGGCAGATCTTTATCCAAAGGTTGAAAGCCGTATCAGCAATATTTGACCACAATTAACATTATGGGCTCTACCTTTTATTAAACAACTCTATTTAGATCAGGGTTGGAAAGCCGGATGAAAAGAGACATCGTTAGGATTATAATATTAGAAGAGATCTTCGAGAAGTAGGTGTTCGTGATGAAAACTGGCTTGATGTTGCCAAGGATAGAATTCAATGACGAACGTTTGTTACTATGGCGGTGAACTTGCGAGTTCAGTAAGCCATAGTGTTAGTTATTTCGGTCGAATGTGCAGATACTGTTTTTTCCTATTGTGTGGCAGTATAGTTATCGCATCCATAGCAGAATGAACAGAACAAAAGATTAAAACAGCAGAATTTTAAATAGAAATTAATGTCATTGTTTTTGAATACCGAAAATTCGGTCGCTTCTTCAGAAGGGGTTATGTACGAGTTCTCTTAGCCCAGTAGTAGAACGCGGGATTTCTAATCGTAAGGTCACTTGTTCGAATCCAGGTTGCGGCAAACTTTTTTCCATGTAAAGATATATTCCTCAAAGCATGAATAACTAGATACAATAATTACATTAAAACTAATCAGTTGTATATGTATTCATAGAATCATTTCAGGACAAAAGCAATTATTTTGTTTAAAATATAACAACTGAGAGGTTGTTGACCGAACGTCGGTATATTGCATGTGAACGTTGAATATAAATTGAAGAAATCATGTAATAGCAATAAATGAATGTGTGTAGTGTATTTGTCTGCAGCTATTGTCGTATGTAATTACTTCACAATATTCTCATTACAGCATGAAATTTATGTTCTTGAAATACAGTCAGAGGAGGAAAAAGAAAATCAATTTATAAATCTATCTATCTATAAACAGAAGTCCTGACTTACATAGCAACGCCAAGGAAAAACGATTTAAGCTAGAAACTTCAAATTTATTCAGTACACAGGTTTTGTGATATAAGGTGCCACTGAAGAAAGAGTTTGGGTATTCAGATTAGAATGATAAGCTATGACAAAGCTATAAAACATGCCGTCAACTTCACTATTAACTTGTCACATGACTTCCTTCCAGACGTCATCACATATACGACATTAGTTATGGGATAATTTTATATAATTCTTATTTTGCCGTACTCGAAACATTTATTGAAATTTGATATTTCGTATAGCAGAGATTTTCAATAACGAACCCATTGAACTATTATACTTGTCCAAGCACGTTTGTTAATTTATTTACTTTACTCGGTTATTGGATATTTATTCTGTCAATTGCATTTCATTATCTTTCACAACAGCCAAAATAAGTTATACTAATCGCAGATGTGGCAATAAATATTTAATCACGGATGTTTCATCCAGGGTCACCTGTAGCTTAGTGAGTAGTAAGCTGCCTTGTAACAAAGTGGTCCCGCGTTTAATTCCCGCTGAGAGCAACGTTAAACATTAAGTTCCGTTCTTTGGACGTAATCTTCATCGCACTGAGCAACTGGAAACAACTATCTGTTCATATTGCCGCCACACCTTTGAGTAAGGACCTGCCTTTAAGCAGAACACCTATAATTATCATCATCAGTGTTTCAAATAATTACTAATAATTGGGTTATTGTTTGTTTTAAATTCGCTTTCTCATCCATGATTTGTTCCCTAATTTCTGCAGGTTCAATAATCACAGCACAATTCTTTTAATAAAAACTGATATATGGAGGACTCCTTTAACATCAGTACTTGGCTCCACAAAACTGATAGAAAAAGTGCAGGCAGCAAATTTCTTAATATAGCAAAATGCAAATAAAAGATGTGGAAAGACCAAATTTTTTTTAGATTTTAAAATTTGGCAATTTGTTGGCTGTGCATAGGAATTTCGTGCCGATTATATTACTCTTAAAACAACTTAGAAGTCACAATTTTAGACCAAAACCTAAAAAAAAACACTTATTTTACTCTGAATTAAATGTACTTAGATATAAAGTGTGCTGGAGAAAATTATGATTTCTCCGAAGATTGCCAAGGAAATACAAGACTTTGAAAGACCTAGAAGTAAATGTATATTAAAACACTTTTTAGAAATTTGCTCATTTATCATAAATCATACAGATCGATACACCGAAAAGATCGAGCCTCTACAAGCAACTCTCTCTAAAGGGACTAAATTTCCTTCGAATGAAGAGATGGGAAAAGTGTTCGTTCAGCTGAAACAAGACATTCTAAATGCACCTGATCAAAGTCACTTTGATGACAACCCAGAAATTAGAATTTACGCAGACACAAGTGGGAGGGATATTGGCAACTTACGATCCTAAAACAGACAAAGAAAATGTGGTATCATACTGTTCACGACGCTTGTCAAAGACAGAAACAGCAGCACATGGTCACAAGAATTAAGAGCGATTTTATATTGCTTGAGAAAATTTCAGTACTTATTATGGACAGACCCCTTTTTTGTTTACTGACAGCAAAGGTCTTGTCAATTTACATAACCAGCCTGACAAGACAGGAAAGTTTCAGCGCATTAAGTTATACATAAGCTACTTTCAGTTTGAAGTGCGGCACCGTCGTAGAGTAGATCAAGCCGCAGACATAATACCCCGTCTGGAACAGAAAGCCGATAATGAAAAAGTGAAGATGAGGAAAAATTAAAAAAGAAGAAGAAAATATAAAAAATGTGGCAAACAAAAGAAAAACTACTGACAGTTTCCACTTCTGAAGAAGACTTAGTATTCCGTTAAAATACATTAGAAGAAAACTTTTGTATTCAAAATAACATTTCGACTGAAGCATTAATAAAAGAACAAGAAAAAAACTTTTTTCAGGCATAATAAGGGCACTCAATGGAAATAGAACCAACACCACCTACGGCAATTAGAGCACCACACTTATACACTATTAAAGACAAAGTTCTTTATAGAGTACAAAAAAGGCCCCGCCACGGCTAGAAATACGTTTTATACATACCTCAAACGCTGACAAAGTATTTGAGGGAGTACACGCTAGCCCCATCAGCGGCCGTTTTGGATTTGGAAAAGTCTACATGCACTGTTTGCAAAAGTGTTCAAGCTGTCAACTACTTAAGAAGAACACAAGTAAGAAACACGCCGAATTACTACACCATCCAGTACAAAAAATCAGCGAGGAGATGGCATTCGATACCTGTGGTCCGATCGCATGTGGCAATAACAGATTCTACATTCATGTAGTAATAGAATGTGCAACTCGCCATATGACTGCAAAAGCAGTGGAACTAATTTCTGTACAATCCGTCTCTTTATTTTAGATGACATGTTTATGTTTTATGGCCTACCGAAGGTTTTGTACCTTGATATGCGTGCAGTCAATACTAGCTCGGCTATAAAGGCACTAGCTCAAAAGTATAATATCGAACTAAAATATAGCCCAGTCTACAATCATGCTCGTATAGGCGTTGTGGAATAAACCATCAAATCTTTTCAAAATATACTTAAACATAGCGTCCAGGAAAACATGGATGATTTGCCAAAAATGCTACAGAAAGCTGTTTTTTCGTACAATACTTATCCACAATCGAGTTCAAAAGAGGTACAGATTTTCCTACTTTGTGGATATAATCCAAGAACAGTAGCAGACGGCATTTAACATAAGCCCTCTAACCCAAATAGCAAGAGTAGAATTCCCAAAAGTGAGAACCGAGGCCGCCGATAACATCTACCATCACTTCGTGAAACAAAAGAGATTTTATGATAAAACTCATAAACAAATTGAATTTCCAGTCGGCTCATCGGTAAAAGTATTCTTTTGCAAGAGAAAGCCCGGGAAACCAGAGGCCTGGACATCGCATTACGTCAATAATTGCACTATACTGTAAAATTTGAACCCAAATTTATATATTGTCGCCTTCCCCTGACGGTTTTCGCAAGAGTTTCGCAAGAAATTTCGGTAGATAGAATACAATTCTACCACGAGGACAATAACTCATAAAAATGACTCCCATTGGTTAATAAAAAGACTATATTGCAATTTTTTCCATTTAGCAAGAAGGAGAAAACGGAAAAATAATCAATCTAAAGCATACATCATATACGAGGAAACAAGAGTTTTGAATTACTCACGACAGAGGGCAATGCTCAACGGTCAAGAGAAAAAGACACTAAGTGAAACACTAACTAGTAGCGGTTTTCAGCACTGCAAATAGATAACACGCTACATATGACAACTTTAAAAAAAGAGAAAAGAAAGAAAGCAAAAGAAGAGGGAAAAAAGCAAACAATTGAATACATACCTAATCCACATAAAAGGAAAAACCCTGTTCACCGTTTTCCCACCTCTTGATGTAATGGACCGTTGCCCAATCTTTATTGGCCAAAACCGTTAAATAGACACGACACAGAGTACAAAGTTGGATGAATAACCGCTCTTCATCCACGGTACTATCACGTAAATATCGCAATGAGCGTATTTTTTGTTTCCAGTTAGTGGAATCAACAAACTGATCTTTTAAGAAATACTAATTCGCAAAAATATTCTTTGTTAAGTTTCACCAACATTCTGTACGCTACTACACTAGAAACAATTATTCTTGATAATATTATGAATCATTATTTTTTTCCTGCTGGAAGGCCAACGATCTTCTAAGGCAATCACCGAGATGAATAACTCAGCATTTATATTACTACTATGCAGTTTACTACATTTACTTAATGGTAATGCAGAGATTGACATACAACAATATGGAATATCAGTGGGAAAGATAGAAGCCCTAATCAATTGCAAAGATGCAGAATTTGTTCCATTTCGTCTTCACATTGATCTCTCCGCCGCCCACCTACAAAATGATAGCTGTACAGGATATGAGAAATTAATTGAAATTATGCATCAATGTGAGAAACAATCCGTGGATAAAATATCACAAACAATACCCTGTGATTTCAAAATAAGATGTGCAAAACGACAGAAGCGAACGATTTTTTCACTTCTCGCTGGACTAGTGAACTTCGCACTAGGAGGGTATAATTTGTATGAAACACACAAACTTAAAAATGCAGTTAACCAGTTGCAACAGCAAAATGAATATCTGAATAATCAAATACAGTCGGTCAAACAAAACCAATACCAACTGACCCATATAGTAGAAATTAGAACAGTTTCAGTAGAAAAAGCTATATCACAGGTACATAGTGAGATTTTTCAACTTCTATGTACAACCACCTCGAATGAACGATTTTTAATCTCTACAAAATTTTCAAATCCTCGAACATCATTTTGATAGTATTCTACAAAGTCTGCTGGAAAACACAGTAAATGATGTTTTAATTAAGCCTTCTCTAGCAGCTGAAATAATTAAGAATCATACGATTTTACGAAATTCATTTATCTCATAGGTCCTTCGAATCTTCTACCAGAGTTCCAAAAGTTTTCTACTAACCTTTGATCCAGTACTGGCTAATCTACATATTATTTTAGAAACACCCAATATCAATAGGGCAAGTTACTATATGGTCTATAAAACTTTTAACAATGGATTCTTAGCGAAACGTAAAATGGCCTTACATCTTAAAATGGTAATACCATATTTCGTCATAAATTCAGAAACAGCTGGATTTGAAATAGATATGTCATTATCCCAGACACATAAATTGTTCTCTATCTGAAAAATCGAGAATCAGGCCAAGTCTAAAAAAACTGATTGCCTATAACATACTTTTTTAAAATTCTACTAAAAACTGCCAGGTTAGACAGCAACTTCCTTCACAAGAAGAGTTTTATGCCTACACAACGGCAGGCATTCACCTCGCAACAAGAAAACAGCCTTACATTTTAAAGGAACACAATCGGATACTTCTCAAAAAAACCCGTAAATTCAAGCAATTAATATATATTCCATACAGCGAATTTGAACGAATTATAACAAACAATTTAAATTTACCAACAAGACGAACAATTGAGCTGAAATTGGACTATATAAATTTACCCGAAACTTATCATTAAACATCACCTTAAACTTCCAAAAGCTACAACAATCAATAGGCAATTTACAAATATTATTAGACCATGAGAAGAATAAACTTCCAAGTAAGTTTTCTGACCTGCACCTGCATTCTTCACTATTTTGGACTATAATAGTAGTAGTTACCATATGTTTTATTTTATTTCTCATATTAACGGTTACATTATGTATTGCATACTATCGCTTAAGGAAATGGAAACATAAAATAACTCATTGTCTTCTTTCAGAAAATGTTAAATATATATATCATAGCTAGTATAATCGCTATAACAGCCATCATAGTGTCAATTATATTTATTTATATACTGCGTCAAATTATAAAAAGAACGTACTTACCAGACAGTGAACAAATCACGAGCAAGATATCCTCATTAGACACAGAAATGCACAATAATAGTGAAATCAATACCTGGAAGTTAAACATTGCACCAATGGACTCAGCGACAGTGTACGAGGAAACGACATTCAACAGTGCTAAATCAACACAAACATTAAGTGACCTCGTGTACAAGTAATTATTAATCACAGCAACCACTAATACGACCCACCGACTCGATAATGATGCTAAATCAAGCTGAATCTGCCTGTTCTGTGGTACAACGTTATTAGTTCATAAACGTTCCGGTTAAAGTTAACCTACATCTATATAAATGTATATCTAGTGTAGTGATAAAAGTGTTATCTCTGATAAAAAGGGATATGTTAGTGAGCGAGAAAAATAGTTCACAAAAAACACTTACTTTGTTTACAATCTTTTCCCAAGGGGGAGGGGAATGAATTGTTCCGCGTGTCTTCTGAGCACGGAGTGTAAATAAACAAGCATGTTTATAGGACAATAATGTGTATAAGAATGTAAACATGTAGTGACACGTATAGGAGCAGACGACGGTCCACTCTACAAACTAATACCAGATGGAGCGGATAACAGAAGATAGAGGGAGCTGGAATCAATGTAGGAGAAGCAAGAAGTCCTTACAATCACCTATAAAAAGGACCAGCGCAAGGCAAGAGGTATCACTCAATCTCCGGGTGGTCAGCTAATCTCCTTCCTCCGTTCGCAGTTGGATAAATAATTGGAACACTCCTTGGAACGCAGTTTACTCTGTTACTGGTACCTTCCTGCACACGCAGTTGGCTAAGTGACTGGTGTGTATTGTCGCTTGTAAACCTAACTTCTTCCGTACGCAGTTGGCTCTGTAACTGGTACAAATACCCGACACGCAGTTGGCTCTGTTACTGGTGTCATCCGCACACGCAGTCGGCTCTGTGATTGGTGTGTACTCTAACCTTAATACTTCGCCTGTACGCAGTTTGCTCTGTTACTGGTACAACTACCTGCACGCGGTCGGCTATGTAACCGGTGCTATCCTACATACCCAATCTCTAACAAAATCACCCAAAGAAGAAGACATCTTAGAAGTCATACTTCTAAATAATCTGTAATTACTGTCCTACGGGACGGTAATTTTTTTAACTTTACTCTTTAATATAAATAAATGGTTGAGGGCTAAAAACCACTCCTGAGTATCATTGTCTCTACCGATCAAAATAGAAGGAAGATTACGGTATGTAGAAGCATTTACTAAAAAATGTTCTTGTAATAAAATTAAGGATTTGTTCAAAACTGCCCAGGGTAAGTTCAAAGCTATCCACCTAGGGAGGCACCTTTGAACGATAGCCTCGGTGCTCTGGTACTCTGAACTCCCTCGAACGTTAGTCCATCTAAAAAACATTGCAAAATTTTAATAGCTTTCTCTCTTATTTGTAATGTTACAAACTTCAAATTTTACTCATATCTAGAGCAGATACATATCTATGAATGGTATTTCTCAGAATTTCAACATACTCAATAAATCAGTGTCGGTTTTTTACTTTCAGAGAACGTAACATTGCGACCATTCCATCTGCACACCTGCTGTTGAAATGTTGGCAATGGTGGGTCACTCTCGAATGTTCTTCCCTACTTGCTTCTAGCGCGGGCGGTGAGCGATACGGTCACTCGACACTCCCTCTAGATCCCACCACCATAATTCTGGCCGCGCCACCAAAGGTGCGACATCCACCACGTGTGAAAAGTTCCATTTGAAACTATGAGACGACGTGGTGGCGACATCATGGTGGCGCGACCATGGTAGCTTCCTGTGAAAGGGTATAGGTTCTTTGTTTTCCCCTGGGCCGATCCATCCATGTACGCTTATGGTTGACAACATCGTCTGGGTTTCCTCGGGGTTTTCCTGCTTCCTTTCAAATTGTTATTCCACCAGTTTTCTCATCATTCTCATTTGTCTCCTTTCACTCCAAGGAGACACAACCGGGGGACCCTAAACTAGAGATTCATTTATTGCTATCTGTACACAGAAGAAAAAATAGATATGTAATACTTTTATCACTAAATTTGTATTGAAATTCCCCCGGGAGAATTGTTCTGAAATCATCGCTGGACGAGGCTATGCAAGTTTATTATCTAATTATGTTCAAAATCGACTTCGTCATTGTTTCAATCAGCGCACCTTCCTGTCTTATTTCAAGCCGGTTTGCCACCAGAGTTGTCTAACTTGTTGCTACTTCTTTTATCATTCCATCTTTCTGTATTTAAAAAAAGCCTTGTTTTGAGGTCTGTCTTATCAGTCATCTGATCTATACAACTTGAGCGAAGGATCTTCGCGAGGGAGCGAGGAAAAACAGAACACTGTCGCTCGAAGAGGCGGACCGCGGAAGGGACATGCCAGCCCAACTGGTGAAAATCTAACTATTGCCCCTTTTTTAAAGTCAAAAACCTAAACTGACTTATTACATATATTGAAAATGTGAGACATGAATATGTACGTCCTCCAGATGTCAGTGAAATTTGAAGTTTGTAACAGTAAAAATATGGGAGAAAATTGTAAGAAGTATTGCAATGCTTTTTAAATGGGATCACGTTCGAAGGCGTTTAGAGTACCAGAGCATATTAAGGTGGCAATGAAATATGTCATTTTCTTCGGGAAGCTGCGTACGTTCCAAAGCATATGTTATTAATGTCTGAACAAATTCTCTGAGCGTGAGGGAGCAAAATGAAATTTACCTAACAACGTGTTCAAATGTGCTCTTCTCTGTCCTAAACACACACACACACTTTATTTATATATAGAAAGATAGATAGTTATAGATAGATAAATAGATATTCGCCCGTCCCGCTGGTGTAGTGGTTAGCATTGCTGACTACGAATTGAGAGGTCCTGGGCTTGATTCCCGGCGCTGCCAAGAATTTTTCTAAGGCGTGTGGGTTTGGAACGGTGCCCACCAGCATCGTGATGCAATTGGGGAGCTGCTATGAATAAAAGATGGTGGTTATCATAGTGAGAGCTTAGGCTCTTCTCTCCCAACCCGCCTGGTCAGCGTGGGAGCAGTAGACCAATCTCCTCCTTTCGAGGAGAGACCTCCTCTAGCAGTGGATTAAATATGGCTGTGGTTTATTATTATTATATAGATATACAATTATACATGCATATCGGACTACAGGGATCTTTGGTCTTTATTCCATAACAAAGTGAAAACGAAAGAACAAGATCCCCTGAAGCTATATTTTCAAAGTTCTTTCGAAATCATCTCTAGTTCTTTTTATTTCTTCACAAGACTTCTATTTGAAACTTCTAAACAAGCTAAGCTTCGAAACTTGCTTCCTCTTCTCTCTCTTTTTCTCTCGCTCGCTCGCTTTTTCTCCCTCCTTCTGCTTAATATCCAAGAGACATTTTAATGCGAGCTTCAACCAGTTTGATTTATAGCGTGATTCAAATTTTCAACCTTTTAAAAAACTTCGAAGCGCCCTTTCTCTCCAACTGAAATTGGCTGACCTTGACGTTCAAACTCGAGGAGCGTGGGGTTTCACGATTACCTTCTAGACTATCATCAGTATTCAGGACGAGTTTCGAATTCGAGCAGGTGGAGGCATAACACCACAGAACTCGAATTCCCTGTGGGATGAGGTGAAGTCGTTCCTCAACAATTAGCATAGGCTAGTTTATGATTACGAATTCAAATTTTGGCCTTAATTGATGCAACAAAGTTTAAATTCTGACATTTACAAGTTTTTCTTTCAAATTTACGATACTAACAAAGATGAACACCTCTACAGAATGGCGCGGGTTGTAGTGTTGTAAGAGGGGTAGTTAAACTTTTTTCTATATTTTTTCCGTTTACTTTTTTTTGTTAGTCTTCATATGATAAAAGGAGGGGAGTAAAAAAAGTTTCTAAAACCTCGAAATGGGTTATATACAATTACCGTGATCCAAGCGCTGGCGTCCTGGACGATCGTTAAATGGAAAGCACACAATGTTTGGTCCCACTATCAACCATCTTGATTGAGGTTTCTTATGATTTCCAGCACCTCTGGCTTATAACTTCCCCATTTCATACCGAATCCATTCTAGCCTGAGATGCATAAAGACTATAAGTCATTACAAAAACAAATGAGTGTTCAGTATAGGGTGTTCATAAAGGAAGGTGCTTAATTGAACTCTTGAAGTATGATTATGTAATTAATTAACAAGCAAATAATAACACAGTGGCATTGATTAAATCGTGAATGAAAAGGAAAACAATAAAAAAAATATAACGTTCTATCAGCTAGAATATACACTGTATAGCTAAAAAATGGTTACCATGTTGACAATTGATTGTCTGACGTATTACTATTCTCGGAAAACTTTCCTTGACAGATAGTAATTATTGCTGTAGTTTGAGATATTGCTTCCAATTGGTTGGTAAAATGCCGAGTACAGAAATAATTTGATGTACTACTACCCCCCTCGCCCCGCTATCGCTCGCTCTTCAAACTCCTGAGGATTATAAGGAACAAAATTTAAGCAGTATTTTGGGGATTTCCTGTATAAAATCCAAAAGATTCCACTCCCCAGAAGATTGTTTTCCTCCCCACTCTTCGCCCCTAAAATCCGAAGCAATGTAGGATTATCCTACTCTGACTTCTTTGTAATTTTATACACGCCGACCGCAGCACTGCTCTCCGTTCGACTCGTGACCAAGTGTCGATGGAGTTTGGAGCTTCCCGTTACAGTAGTCATTCTTGCTCAGTGATACCAACCTTTGAGTTACGATTAACATGATCCGCATGATAAGCCGATCCGGTTCTGAGGACGTAACTCTATGCCAATACAACATCTATGGGATATCTTGACAGAAGGAGGCGTAAACAAAACATAAATGAATCGCTGATTGCAAAAACTCCCTAAGTCCACTTCGGGTACATAATGACTTGACGGCAGAAATGGTACCTCACACACAGACGCTTCATCCTGAGCACAAACCAACGAAAGTCACTGCAAGAATTACTTCTAAGTTGTGATAACTGTTCGGACAGAACAAAAATAACAGAATGATACATCTGAAATTAGCTTTTGTGCAGTCGGGCCAATTTGAGAAGATAAAGCGCTTTTACCTTATCCGTGGCCTACCATATGATAGAGTGTTTAGAGATATAAAAAGATCATTAATAATCTACATAGTTCAGGAATTAAAGGAGCTTATAGTTAATGCAAGCAATAAACTCAAGATGAACTTGATAGATGGCCATGCAATCATTAAGAAGTGGTGGCCGGCAATTTATAAGAAAACTTGCTTCTCTGCTGAAATATTGATTACACGGGCAAACAAGTTACCTCTGAATATATAAACGTTTCACCATTTTCCCTGTAACGTATCAGCTCCAAGAGGTGTGGAAGCTACGGAATTTATCAATGGACTTGAAAAAATCACCTTGCCCTTGAAACTGGACCCTAGGAAGAAACCAGAATTGCAAAACGAGAAGGTTAAGACGCATGGGAAGTTAGCGATAGGTACGAAGAAAATGGATGATACTAGGAAGTGCGTAATATGTTTCTGATGATGGCTATGCCTCAAGTCTTCTTGTGAAAAATATTGACTTAGCTTAACAAGGACCTTTTAGAAGAAAGGGAGTAGTGTACTAACCTGTAAGTTAATTATGATTTATGAATATTCAATTAACATTGCTTAAACCTTAAGTGTAACCAAAATATCATTGATTGCAAAAAGAACCAAAGTCCACGTTACAGATAACATTTTTACACCACTTCTGTTATAGAGTTTTGATGTCATGTGCCAACGAATCATTTGTAGACTGTTACTTGCTTGCTAGTTAAAGTTTCTTTCTGTTTCATTAATTTCTATAACAGTTATATATTTCTATTTTTTCCAAAATCAGTGTAATGTGACTTGCGCTATTTTGCAATCAGTGATTCAACTAGCAAGGAGCAGCTGAAGGCGGTGTATTTCCAGAATTGCGGGAAATTGGCACCAACATAACAACTGAATAGTTCGTTTATTTTAATTAATGTTCCACCACTCCCATAGCGAGAGACCATTGCAGGTCTCTAGATAAATGTGAGAGGCAGCCGTATGGGATGTCGAGGAACGCATGGATAACCCCACCTCTTGGAAATAGAGAGAGATTAATCTTTGTCTTGGTGGATTCGAGTGAGCAATCAACCCAATGAGACTCATTGGATCTCTTTGGTGATTCAAGAGAGTGACTGCTTCTTGGCGAGAGACCGGTGGTGCGGATCTCTTGTTTCCCGGGGAGACTCGAGAGGAAACTCACATTCCTTCTTGGAAGAAGTCTATTTTGCTGTAGTGGCCAGTTGGACGTATTGGATCTTCAAGGAAAGATTGTGGACGAATACTGGATCAACGATCTTTGCTTTCAACATGAAATTTCCATAGTTCAGGCTTGATACCAAGGTCAACGCACGCAACGCGAGAATGAGTTGACTCATTTCCTGGATTTCTTGTGGTAGATCTGTCATCAACTTTCGTAGTAATTTCGAGGCTAGTACCGTTCGGCAGAGTCCTATAATTGCTACTGACTCTCGAAGGAGGGATGAAGGAACCGTCATATATGGCGCGCGAACAGGGACCCGATGGGTCCGCCTCTACGCCCCACGGGGTGCGGAAGATCCCTAGTCTTCGGATGATGAAAGAATAGAAACTTGAACAAGACACCAGGATCACTGAAGGGATGAAAGTCAAGCTTGAAAAATGTGGAGTTGATAACTCGGAAGCAAAGAGGAAATTGTGCCATAGTTGTTGGAAGGATAAAGAAGATGAAAGTTGTGAAGTCACCGAAGATACATGGAAGTGTGAGAGTTGTATACCGATCCATCAAAATGACGAGATACGGAGGAGAGCAGAAGGTGAAAGGTTGAAAGCTATTAAAGCAATAAACGAAGATCTTTTAAAGACAGTGAATATGTTCATGAAAAACATGGAGGAAAACTTCCGGAGTATACGTCAAATAGTAGAGAAAATGAATGAGAAGCTTGACGAGAGAATCGTCGGATTGAAAACCGAATTGATGAGGTGGCAGAACAATTAAGTACGTAGATAAAATCGTCATACCTCAGGTGAAAGACGAAGTGAAACAATAGTGCCGAACACAAGATAAAATTGAAGAATTGGTTCAGAAATTGCAACGGACCAAGAAGCGAGGAAAACTGTCAATGGAAAATGCTAGAGGCGATGATAGAAGGAAAGTTTTAGGAAATGGAAGCCAAGGAAGTGCAAGCCCAAAAGAAGCTGGAAGGAATCGTCGAAGAGAAAGTTGAGGCCATCAGAACCCAACTATAACTTCAAGTGGAATCTAGTATCCAAGAGGTCAAGGCAAATATACAGAAGTTAGCGGAAAATCGGAGAAAAGCCGACGGTGTCTTCGATGCTGGATGGTGATACAATGAAAGGGGATACCAACGATCAAAAGGAGCAAGAAACCGATGGATCGGAAAATGAGGGAATCTAAACGACCAAAGAAAGTTAGGAGACATGTCTAGCACGAACGTTCGTGCAAAGATAAGAAACACCCACATAGGAGAGCACAGTATCTGACCAAAAGAACAAAGGAGAATGAATCGGACGAAAGTAGATATTCTGGACCTAGTGGCGACAGCTCATCTTCCAGGAGAAGCGGCTATCGAAAGAAACTCCAGTTTCAAGCCAAAATCATTGTAACAGGCCTAAAGGAGGAGGAACCTCGAAAAAGTCATGAAGATAGGGATCTTCATATTTTGTTAACTGAACTGCGTTCCTTTACAACATACTCAGCAGCCAAGGTTTTATGTGAGCTAAGTCCTTCCTTAACAAACTTGAGAGAGAAGTTTCGCCAGTGGGGATATTAAAAAACAATGGTTACCTATACTCTCTTTTGTGCTGAAAGGACCGGTCTTATCCTGGTACCCTCCCCCTATCCAACTTGGATAAGTTCGGGAATTATGAAGATTTTCGTTATTTCTTACAATATCGTAATATTCCGTTTAATTTTGTATTGGTAGAGTCAAAGATACTCGGGAGTGGTTTTAGCCCTTAACCATTTATTTCTATAAAAGAACAAAGTTAATAAAATTACTGTCCCCAAGAATAATGTTTACAAGTTATTCAAATATGGGCGCCTACAAAGATATCTTCTTCTATGGAGTGATCAGATAGAGATTGTGGTAAATAGGAAGACACCAGTTCCTTAGCAAACTGCGTGTCGTGTAGTTGTACCAGTTCCTTGGCAAACGGCGTACAGGAGAAATATTAAGGTAAGAGTACACACCAGTTCCTTAGCAAACTACGTGTGCGGATGACACCAATTCCTTAGCAAATTGCGTGTCAGGTAGTTGCACCAGTTCCTTGGCAAATTGCGTACAGGAGGAGAAGTTAGGTTTTATAGGTGAGAGTGCACACCAGTTCCTTAGCGAACTACCTGTGCAGGACAGTACCAGTTCCTTAGCAAACTACGTATCAGGGATGTTCCAGTTCCTTAGCAAACTACGTATCAGGGATGTTCCAGTTCGTTAGCAAACTGCGAACGGATGAAGGAGAGGAGCTGACCACCCGGGGAATGAGTGATGGCTCTTGTAGTTTGCAGGTCCCTTTTAAAAGTGATTGTAGGGGTGGTTCTTGCTTCTCCTACTTGACTCCAGCTCCCTCTGTTTTCTGTTATTCGTTCCATTTGGTGCTAGTTTGTGGAGTTGGCCGCCGTCTGCTCCAATGTGTGTCATAACATGTTTACTTACATAACCACATTTTTGTCCTATAAACATATGTGATTGTTTGTACAATGTTCACGTGCTCTTAATACAGCTGGTCATTTCGTTCCCCCCTTTTGGGGAAAAATAGTAAACAAGGTTTGTGAACTATGTTTTCACTATTATATCCCTTTTTATCAGAGATCACTTTATCGCTATAGTATGCAGTTATATAGATGTATGCTAGCTTCACCTGAACACTTATAAACTAATAACAGTGTACCGTAGAACAGGCAGATTCAGCTTGATGCATCATCATGCTCGAGTCTTAGGGCCGTGTCAGTGGTTGCTGTGAGAAATTAGTACTTGTATACAAGTTCACTTAATGTTTGTGATATTGTATCACTGGTGAGTGTCGTGTCCTTGTGCACTGTTGTTGATTCTGTTGGTGCAATGTTCACCTTGCAGTTATTAGTTTCACTAATATTGTGAAGTTCTATGTTAAGTGACGATATCCCACTCGTGACTTTATCACTGTCTGGCAATTAGGTACTTTTAAAAACTTGACATAGTATATATATATAAATATAAATATAATTGACATTACGATGGCTGTTATTGCAACTATACTAGCAATAACATATATAGACATGTTCTGAAAGGAGACAATGAGTTATTTCAGATTTCCATGTTTCTTTAAACGATAATATGTAATACACAATGTAACTGATAGTATGACAAACAATATAAAAAAATAGTAACTACTTTTATTATAGTCCAAAATAGTGATGAGTCTAGGTGCCAGTCAGAAAACTTACTTGGAATATTATTTTTCTCGTGGTCTAATAATGTTTGTAGGTTGCTTATCGATAGTTGCAGGCTTCGGAAATTTAACGTAAGGTTTAATGATAAAGTTTCTGGTATAGTTATATATTCCATTTTCAGTTCAATTGTTCGTCTGGTATTTAAATTTAAGTTGTCTGTTATGACGCGTTGAAATTAGCTGTATGGGATATAGTCATTGCTTGAATTTGTTGGCTTTTTAAGAAGTTTTCTATAGTGTGCTTTTAAAATCTAATCGGGACGGGCGTAAGCCATAGTGCTGTTACCGCCCATACAATTAATTTTATCTTTTCTTACCTTATCTTTAAAATCTAAACTTGTTTTCTTGTCACCAGATGAATGCCTGCTGCTGAGTACGTATAAAACTCTTCTTGAGAAGAAAGTTGTGGTTTAATCTGGCAGTTTTTGATAGAATTTTGAAAAAATATATCATATAGGCAATAAGTTCTCTGAGACTTGGCCTGGTCCTCTATTTTGCATATAGAAAACGATTTACGTTTCTGACAAAGCCACATATCTATTGCAAATACTGCCGTTTCAGATTTTATTCCGAAATCTAGTAATACTATTTTAAAATGGGCTGTTTTTTTGTTGAAAAGCCATTATTAAAGGTTTTATAGACAAAATCACAACCGGACATTTTAATATTGGGTATTTAAAAATTAATGTCAAAATTAGCGAGTACTGGATCAGAGGCTAGTAAAAAACTCTTGGAACTTTGATATAATATTCCAATGTCCTCTGCGATTAAAGAATTACATAAAATTGGGTAGTTCTTAATTATTTCAGTTGCTAGAGAGGTTTTGATTAAAACGTCATTGACTGTGTTTTGTAGTAAACTTTGTAAAATACTATCGAAATGATTTTCGAGAATTTGAAAATTTTGAAGAGTAATTAAAAAATGTTCTTTCGAGGTCGTGGTACAGAGAAGTTGGAGAATCTCACTATACACTTGCGAGATTGCTTTTTCTACTGCAACTGTAATATTTTATACTATGTGGGTTAGTTGATATTGTCTTTGTTTAATTGACTGTATTTGATCATTCAAATATTTATATTGCTGTCGTAATTGAGTGACTACATTTTTAAGTTTGTGCCTTTCGTACATATTATATCCTCCTAACGCAAAATTTGCTAACCCACTGAGAATTTAGAAAAAGAATCTTTTATGTCGTTTTACATATGATATTTTAAGAACACGTGGTATCGTTTGTGAAATTTTGTCCGCGAATTGTTTTTCTCGTTGGTACATAATTTCTATCAGTTTTTCGTATCCAGTACAGCTATCATTTTGGAGGTGGGCTGCCGAGAAGTCTATGTGAAGACGAAATGGAACAAATTCTACATCTTCCTAATTGATAAGGGCTTCTATCTTTCCCACTGATATTCCATATTGTTGTATGACAATTTCTGTGTTGCGATCAACGAAGTATACTAAACTGAATAGTAAGAATATAAATACTGAGTTGTTCATTTCGTTGACTGCCCTGGAAATCGTTGACCTCCCTGTGGGAGAAAAAATATGATTTTTATAACAATAATAATTGATTCTAGACTAGTGCATGACAGTATGTTGGCGAAACTAAACAACGAATACTTGATTCGTATTAGTAAATTCCTAAAAGACCATTTTCTGGATTCGACAAACCGAAAGCAAAAATACGTGCTTTAAAGTATCTGCGTGATAGTACGGTGGATGAGGAGCGGTTGCTCGTGCAATTATCTACCCTCTGCTAAGATTATTTGATCGTTTTAACGAGTAAATACTGGGCCACTGTGTATTACTTAAAGAAGTGAGAGAACGGTCAGAGAAGTGTGTTCTTTTATGTGGATTAGGTATGTATCCAATTGTTTGTTTTTCTTTTCCCTCTTCTTTTCATCATTTCCTTCAGATTATCCTTTTATAGAAAAAATTGTCATCTGTTACGTGTTAACTACTTGTAGTACTGAACATCGCTGCTAGTCAGCGTCACACTCAGTGTCTCTTTTTCTCGTCCGTTAAATGATGCCATCTGTCGTGGTTATTTGAAAAGGTATGTTCCCCGTAAGTATTATATGCTCTAAAGTGACTTTTTTGTTCTCTCTTTGTTCTAATATAAAATGTTTGCTATGTGGTTTCCTTAGTAACCAAATGGTAGTGAATGTTTATTGCTTATCGTCTTCGTGATGAAATTGTATTCAATCCACTGAATTTTCCTGATTTTTTTGCGAAACCTTTCCGGAAAGAAGATGCTGTATAAATTCGGGTACAACTTTTTAGTATGGAGCAATTGGTGACGTAATGCGAAGTCAATGCTTCAGGTCGTCCAATCTTTCTATTGGCAAAGAATACCTTGACCACAGAGCCATATGGAAATTCAATTTGTTTATGGATTTTGTCAATTTTTTCCGTTGCACGAAGTGATGATAAGTATTATTAGCGGCCTCTTTTCTCAATTTTGGTAAGTCTTCCCTTGGTAATTGGGTTTGAGGGCTGATGTTATGTGCACAGTCTGCAGCAGCCCTCGGATTATATCCACAAAGTAGGAAAGTAGGAGAAAGTAGGGGCCTCTTTCGATCTCTTTTTTTAAGCAGTTATAGCTAAAAACTGCTTTCTGCAACATTTTTGGCCAATTGTCCATGTTTTCCTGGACCTTATGCTTAATTTTAGCTTGAAAACATTTGATTCCTTGTTCAATATTTCCCATTGTATCGTCGTTGTATGCAGGGCTATACTTAAGTTCAATATTGTATTTTTGGGCGAGTTCTTTTATAGCCTTACTTGTGTTAACTGCATGCAAATCAAGGTATAAAATCCTCGGTGGGCCATAAAACATGAATAAGTTATCTTCTAAGAATGTAGAAACGGACTATCTATGGAGATGTTCAGTTATCCTTGCTGTCATATGGCGCGTGGCACATTCGATTCCAACGTTCATGTAGAAAGTTTTGCCGTTGTATGGAATAGGACGACATGTATCAAACGCCAAATCCTCGCTAATTTTCTTTATTGGGTGATGAAGTAATTCACCATGCTTCTTACTGGTGTGCTTTTTAAATATCTGATAACTGGAACACTGGCTGGTATATAATCCGATTAGCTGTTTCATCTTCGGGAAATAATATTTTTGCAAGCAATGTTTTTATACCTTGGTCACTCCAAACTTGCCACTGATAGGACTAGCATGTACTTCATCAAATAACTTCTTTGTTAGTGTTTGAGGTATGCATAAAATATATACCTTGCCACGGTGTGGTGTTTATTGTACTCTATAGAGAACTTTGTCTTTAATTGTATATAACTGTGATGCTCTGATTGCCGTATTTGGTATTTTTTCTAACCCATTTAGCGCTTTATGATACCAGAAAAGAAAGGATATTTTTCTTGTTCTGAAATTAAAGTTTAGGTTGAGATATTATGCTGGATGCAAAAATTTCCTTCTAAAGCATTAGAACGCAATACTAAATCTTGTTCCGAGTTGGAAACTATATCAGTATTTTTTTTCTGTCCTCCACGTTTTAGGTATTATCTTCTTTCTTTAATTGTACGTCATCTACATCTTTTTCAATGTCTGTTGTTTGTTCCAGACCGCTTATTATGTCTGTAGGTTGATATTTTCTTTGTCTGTGGCGTACTTCAAACTGAAAATCACTAAGATATAATCTTACGCGCACAAACTTTCCAGTACAGTCTGGCTGGTTCTGTAAATTAACTAGAGCTTTGCTATCAGTGAAGAGAATAAATGGGCTGGCCATAATAAAGTACTGAAATTTCTGAGGTAATACAAAATCCCTGCTAATTCTTGAGCCCAGATGCTGCTATTCCTTCCAGTTTTTGACAAACGTCTTAATACCACTTTCTCTATATTTGTCTTAGGGTCGTAAGGCGCCAATATTTCGCCGAATCGTATTTTACTGATGACTGTATACACTCCAATTTCTAAGTTGTCATCAAAGTGGTACAGATCCGC
Source organism: Lepisma saccharinum (assembly GCA_022664845.1). Taxonomy (NCBI): domain Eukaryota; kingdom Metazoa; phylum Arthropoda; class Insecta; order Zygentoma; family Lepismatidae; genus Lepisma; species Lepisma saccharinum. Next base: position 104,081 of record JAGDQP010002384.1, read on the forward strand.
TGCATTTAGGATGTCTTCTATGAATTAAAAAAATACTTTTTCCATGTCTTCATTCCAAGAAAATTTAGTCCCATTTGAGAGAGCTGCTTGAAGAGTTTCAATTTTCTCAGTGTATCTATTTATATGATTTCTTACAAACGAGAAAAGTCCTAAAATGATCGTAATTGCCGTTTAGTTCTGGGGCGTCCAAATTCTTGTATCTTTTTGGCAATTTTAGGAGAAATCATAATTTTTTCACCATTCACTTTATGACCTAGTACATTTAATTCTGAGTAGAATAAGTGACACTTTTGAGGCTTGGAAATGAAATTGTGTTTTATAAGTTTCTTTAGGAGAAGTTCTAATATTCTATGTGTTGATGGCCGGAAAAATCGCATACCACCACCTCGTCTGCGAATGATGTGGTAGAGTCGGGTAAACCCTGTAATATCATTCTAGTAGCTATAGACAATAACTGAGCACTACTAGCATGTCCCATCACGCATTTTTTTAATTGGTACGTTTTTCTAGTGTGTGGTACTTCTAAAGCCATGTATTTCCAGCTACTAGGATGTAAATCCAACTGAGAGTAGCTTGCGGAAATATCTAAAGATGATATCAGAATCTTTCCTCTTCAACTATTCAAAACATCTTCAGTGCCTTGAAATGGAATAGCCAAATATTTAGCATAGTTGTTGCAGGCCCTGAGATTTAGCACTAAACGAAATTCTTTAGAATTACGCATACAGGCAATCTACATAGATGAAAATTCACTTGTACTTGTCTCCCTAATTATGTTTGCTTTTAGCAAACATTCTAGCTGTTTATCTAGTTAGGCGCGGAGAGCAACAGTAACCGAAGGAGATCTTTTGTGGAAGGTAGCTGCTTTGTCTATTCTTACACCGTGTACGTAACCCTTAAATGACTGTCACTTGAAAAATATGAAAAGGTATCTCTATACTAATATAAAAGTTTGTGAATTTGTTCCTTTAATTTTACGTTTAAATTAGGATTTTTATCAAAAGCAGATATGTCAAGGTAATTTTTTTCAGTAAATTTCAGTCTTCTATTTCTTGTTTCGTCCTATATCTATAGACATCATCCAAGTCCTCGTTCTTTGCGTCTTCAGTTTTGCTTAAATTTCTTCCTCATTTTTATGAGTGCATGCTACTGGAGTGTTTTTTCTTATTTTTTTCGACGTTGGGTTAATTACGAGAGTTGTGCAGTCATTTAACGGCATTTTAATGCTAAATTTCTTTACCCATATTGTCACATAATGACTGTAACGAATGGATATATACAGGGTGTTCCCTTAATGCGTGCAAAAAAATTAAGGGTGAGTACCTGAGATCGAACTAAGATAAACGTGATAAAAACGGGTGTCGAATATTAAGTACTTTAGGAGCTATAGGCTGCCGAAACCGTGGGAAAGTGAACTTCAGAGCTGATTATTTCGAATACGAAAAGGCGGATAGTATGCGGTTGAGAGGAAATTACCGGGCTATCCAAAAATGCATGTTTGAAA
>JAGDQP010002385.1:0-21845 GCA_022664845.1 Lepisma saccharinum
GGTATCGTTGAACAGCTCTTGATGAATAATCTACAAAACAATAGTTTCTCGATAGCTTTCATATAAGGTGAGATTTAAATTTTTGAAAATAAAAAAAAAAAAACTTCGAGATCTACCTCAGAATGTAGGCCTACCGAAAGGGATTTTTTTGTATAATGTGTGTATTGATTTAGTGTTTGAGTCAATGGGAGCTTGTTGTAAATGCAGAGTTACGTATGTATTTCATTGTATTCTAGCTTCAGCTGAAGTTACCTACAACATTTATCATAATGCTTACCGGGTAAACTACCTAGGTTTCGCATTCGCATGGAATCCATGCTCAGGGAACAAGGTTTAGGAATAAATAGTAAAATAAGATAATGGAGGCAATTAAAATGTAACTTGTATTGCAGCATCCTGCACATTGTCCTTCGTCTTATAAAACGTAACAGCTTGTAATGCGGAATCAGTGTTGCCAGTTTGAAGAAGAAAATATATCGTTACTTTGGATGAAGTTTGTATTTTTTCGGATTAAAAGTTACATACAAAAAAAAAAAATGAAATCTCTTATATCTTGAGCAAACCTCTGTCCATATTTAATTTTACTTGAAGTTGTACCATCACAAGTAGGTCACGACAGTATAAAAGAACTTTCAAAAAGTCGTCAACTTGGATCCAAAATGGCCGCCCCAAAAGCCCATTTGAAAAGTTATATAAAAATAAAAAAAAAGTTGCGAGATCATCTGACTAGTATGTTAGCGGACCTTGGATAGAAACTCGACCACATTAACATTTATTTAAAAAAAATAAAATAAAAGATTATTTTACTTTCAAAAAATACTCTGATTCAATGAAATACATTGGAAAAGTCATATATATATATACTGTGATACATGTCTCTCTCTACACCATAGAGACCTTGGTTCGAGCCTGGACTCGACTTCGTCTTGGTTGGCTTGGCTGTGCTGCTCCGGTTGTTGATTGATGGTAAGTGGAATGGTAGCTATAAAATTGTCAGTATACTACAGACCCATGATCCATAATCTTAGTTTAAGGTTTTCTCATCCTCGTCTTTAAAAGTAGTAAATATTCTGTTTTGTAATCAGCGAGTTTTCTTCCAGTGAGTTTACATTCCCTAAACTTTAGTCTCTTCTCTCTCAAGACGTATAAAGTCAAGAATATATATATATACAGTATATATATATGTGCAATTTGTAATTTTACAGAAAGTAAAACGTTCAACCGAAAACTGGTTGAATGTAAGTTAATCTAAAAAATGGAGGCAGCTCAGCTCCTTCCATTTTTTGGATGAACGTTGTGTCTCCTATTTTACATTGTAATTATATTCATCAAATTAATAACAAAATTTGGTGAAACCAAGGATGTTCTAATAGAGGATATGAGATTACCCCAAGAACATGAAGCCAAATGTCACAGCTTAGTCCTGTCCAGTTAGCCCACTCACTCCAATTAAAAATATGGCTTTCGGCTAACAAAGTAGGCAGCACGCTCTGTACCCAATGAGGTGCGTCGCCATGGTCGATGCTCCGTTGTTTTTTGGCTTCACTTTCCTGCTGGGGATGAGATAACTATAAGCAAATCCCCTGGGTGAAACGTACATATATGTTAAACAGTGAATATTCGTGATGAAAATGCAAAAAAAGAAAGAAAGAAAAACCAATAAAACCCGTTTTTATTGGTTCGTAGAAAAAAAATCCCGTTTTTTTTTTCGAAAATATCCGGTTTTTTTCGGCCTTTTATTACTAGTTTTGGTAGACTCTGCCATCTAGTATGCTTGGCAAATTTCGACATCAGTTAATTTTGAACTAGTTTTCTTTATATTTCCTCTGTAAAATTTACTTTCACTTTTTAAGTAGTGCACAAGCATTTCTCAAACAATTTTACTGAGAGATGTGCCAGCAAAGGTACTGAACCTGAGCGTGCTATGGTAAATTTAGTTAATTAGTTTATTGTTTACATCGAGGAGAAAATCAGTTGAAGTTAATATGAATTTAGCAAATTTACTCTTTTCTGAATACAATACGCATAACTCTGACATTTCGACACCCGAAGATTATATTGTTTTATCTACATTGAATTTTAATAGGAGATACGGCTACACTGTATAATTATCATACCTTGCTTACATTACTAACATCTTACCATGGTTAACGTTAACCCGAGTTAATTTTAGTAATGTATACGCAAGTTACCGTTAACGCGGGTTTCAAATTTAACTAGCGTCAACTAACGACGGTTATCTTGTAACGTTAGTAAGAAACGACTGTCTAAACACTAGTTAGTTATTAGGCACGAATCACTTCGTGAGTTTATTTCTTTCTTTATCGAAATATATAGTATAATAGTGGTGCGTATCACTTTTAAAATATAAAAGAATGATGGCAGAACTAATCTACAATGTGACGCTACAATCAATTCATTTGTGTTCATTTTTTTTATGATTTTATCATCTCCCGTGTAACAAGTGATTCTTTACTCTATGGAAACCTCAACCTGTGTCTTTACAGACAGTGGTAGTACAAGCACGATAACCTAGTTAAGTTCGGTAGACAGAATTCAAGTCAGTTTTATCCATAAATTTTACCATCGTAAAATGTTAGTAATCTAAACAAGGCATCAGGCGTACATTTATCGAGTTTGTGAAACAAGGAATCAGAAGAAGGGAATCGCAGAGCAGAATTTTATAGCCAGTAATAAGAAAATTAAGTATGAAACAAATGTCCATTAGGGTCATTCCTCAGAAGCAATAATTTCTACGTCAAAAAAATATAGCAAACACAGAACTACTTCGCAATGCCTACATGGTCACCAAATTTCATACGATAGAAATGCTGACTTATGCATATGATCTGCAGTTGAACGTCCTTACTACTTGTGTCTCCACCGAATTTCGAAACCGGCAAGCGGCTCTTTAAATGGGTTAAAAGAGAGCAAACTTAGCACTTGCCCACTGAAAACACTTGAGTATAAACCTGTATATAGACCCAATATTGCGTTCAGAATTTTACGCAAAACGCGTGTCTCGAAACCAAATATTATGAAACGGAGTATCTGGAAGACCGAGGAGAGCTGAAGGCATTTAAATTTATATTTTCCTACAATTGTTTCTAAAGATTGTAATCGCAATTAAAATCAACTTCAGAAATGCAATTACGTATTAGGGACAAAGGTATTAAGGATCAACCTTCAAAACATGTTGAATTATCAGGTGTTAGTTGTTTGCATTTTAGTAAGAACTTTGGAGAACAAATTTTATTCTATTCTGAACATAATCTTATTCATCCAAAATCAAGATAAGTACGCTTCAGATCGGACAGTAACGGCTCTGGAGTATCCCGACTGTTCCATCTTTATATCTAAGCCTTAGTCTTGTTCCAACGGTGCCCAGAGTTACTTATTCAAGTGCAAACTCTACGTTTCATAAAATTATAATTTTATTGTCCGAAAAAACAGAGGGAGGTGAGTTTTATAAAGTTCTGAGAAATTTCAACAAAAAGGGTGCTAGTAGAGGACGCTAATTCCATCTCGTGGCTCCGATTCAAATTATACCCAGGTAACTAAATCCTTAAGGAAGTTTATTCGTTTAGTAGAAAACAATAATTTCTAAATAAATCAATCTGAAAGACGATTTCTCTCGCAATCATATAAACAGTGGATTGCCCCATTTCACGAAAGTCCTTGGACTCATTTCCAAGAAAAAACTTACAAATATTCAAGTATTGTTTCTTTAATAGCTGTAAGGGTTGTTTGATAAATAAATAGATTGTACCTGTGGTTTCCGTATTTGTAGATATAAGGTAAAATAGACTGTTAATTTCTATTGCGCATGGTACATGTTCATGGTAATTCATCTATTTCATTTGTAAGTAGACGTTCGACTGTAAAACGTGAATAAATACAGCTATGGATTCCTCCAGATATGAGCAACGGTGTGTGATCCAGTCCCTGCGCGATGAAGGAGTGCAACTGGTAGAGATTTCCATCGGTTAAATTTGTTATCCTACGAGAAGAAAGGTTATGCATTCTTGGATCAAATCATAGCAGATGACAAAACACTTTGCTACTACTTTGATCCGGAGAAGCAGCACATGATTCAACAATGAAAACATCCTGCATCCCCATCACCTAAGAAATAATGGTCTGCTTCCAGTGCTGGAAAGGTTATCTTGATCCTTTTCTTCAATCCTCATGGATTCATTGCCGAAAAGTGCCACATTGAACGCCGCTCGCTATTTGCGAAATACTGAGGTTTTTCAGAGGGAAGTTAGGGGTAATAGGCCTTGAATGTTGTCTCGAGGTTTCCTTTTTTTGCAAGAAAATGCAAGGTTACATACAGCAGCTGACACCTTGAAAATAATTTGACTATTTGGCTGGGATGTGGAACTCCACTCTCTCTACAGTCCCGATTTATCACCTTGTGCTAATCGCGTGTTCGCTTCAGTGAAGATTGGTTCACAAGGGAAACGCTTGCATCGGATTCGAAGTGCAAAATGTGAGTAAAGCCCACTTATATATCAAACAACCCTCATATTTATAACAATCTTCTAGCACTTCCATTTAAACGATCTGACGACGACGCAATATCCTACTAATGCAACAAACAAGAAAACTCTGTCAAGGACACAAACAACTTTTTCAACGGGAAACGAAACTTTGATGAGATCTGCTGTAAAATTACTCTCTTCGTCAGATTACGGTTTATGAGGTACGTTCCTTCGTCATTTTGACGACAATTGGTCTAGTAAAATCACAATTTGATATCAACTTCAACGAATTCAAAGCTACACTGTACGACTGTCAAGGTCATAATACAGTATGTTTACAACAACTGTAATTTTGGGTGTCCACTAATAATCTCAAGAAAAGACTCATATATCCAGAAATATAATGTAAGACAAAGTTAATTAAATTGAAGCAATTGGAATTGAGCAATGAAGAAGTAAAGACAATAATTAATAAATTCGAACGAGAAGATCACTTGTGGCATTTCTGTTTAAATTAAACACATTTTGTAGGATAATACAATAAGGTCAAATAAATAAATAAACGGTTGATTCAACATATAAGAACACATAAAACATTTAATGACGATGAAATAAAATGGATCCTTTACAGCATGTAAAAAAAGCAGTAGACATAAAATATTTTAAGAAATGACTTTCTATTTGCATCAAATTTGTTATTAAATCCTCCCTCATTAGCTGTTACCATAACTGATTCATCTGGTTTATTGTTCCTCTGCAGAGCTCCTTCATAATTACCATAATCTAGAAATCTTCTACATGTCCCACCTTAATAATATCATTTTTGGTAGCGGCAGTAGTAACAACAATAGTAGTAGTACTGGTAGTAGTAATAGCAGTAAGAAAAGTTGCAGATATATGAAATAGGTAGTAGTAATGAAAAAAGTACCCATAGTTCTGTTAGAATAATTCATTCTTCAGTACCAGAAGAAAGGTAGAAGAAGTAGAAGTGGAGTAGAATAATAAGATGAAGGAAAAGAGCAAATTGAAGTGGTTCTTTAGCCATTCAGGTGACAATAACATTTCGAATACTCAAAGTTTCCAATCACGAGGAAATTGCTAGAAAATAATGGCAACACTGGAGATATCTTTTACATTTCAGGACACCAAATTGTTTAGTGTAAAGGACATCAAATAATTGGGGTTGCTCTTTGGATGATCTTCGACTGGATCCAATGAGAGGACTTCGAAATCCTAACATCACTGGATGTTAATTACTTACTATTAATTGAATTTGTAGTAACAGTCGTCCGTCCTTTTTAATGTCCCCTTCACATGGACAAAAGAGTCACTTAATCTTCAAGCACACACACACACATTTATTTACTTATCACAATAATCGATGACAAACCAATCAGCCATTTCATGTGACATCGTCATACTAATAGCTTCAGTCATCCGATAATCAATTACAATTTTTAAGTTGTAAACACAGAATGATGTTTATTATGATTCAAGAAAACATCTTTGTAGTACTTATCTTCTATCACAAAATTAAAAAACTCTACGTGACTTCATTACAGTCTATAATGACACATAAAGTCACGAACAATCACAAACAATTGTACCAGGTTCTACACGTATCACTCATTATATTTTGTGTTTTGCATAGTAAGCGCCAAATATGTAGATCCAGTGCATCCACTGTCCAGATTCTTAATAAAGCGCCTCAGTCTAACCTCTGGGAAATCTTTCTTCTGTCCGAGAAAATAATATTTAAATAACGGCTATTGTGTATTCCTTAGATTTAAATCTTCTTTTTGCCACGTGCTTTGGCGCATTCAGAAGAACAACTGTTGAACATCTTATGCCTTCCTTCTCAACATTGTTCTTATTTATTTCATTCCTATAGTTCAAAACACCTGCTGTCATCTTCAGCATTACCACATTGTGAAAAAGTAATGCTAGTCGTTTTACTAACAAAAGCTTAAACAGAAAGAGTAGTAGTTTTAGCGGAGAAGGAAGTAGAGGAAGTAGAAGACAAGTATTCCTAGTATTACTGTTGAAAAACTAGTAATAGTAGTAATAGAAGTGGAAGAAGGACAAAAGTAGTAGAAATAGTAGAAGTATACCCGTATTACTATTATTTAATAGTAATAGTACTCGTAGTACTAGAAGAAGAAGAGAAGAAAGTTAAGAAGTAGATTGTGGGAATGAGAAGACAGAGGAAGGGATACTTAGGGAAGTATTAAAAGAAGGGTTGTTGCTCACACGGTAGCACGGTAGCTCACACATATTTATAGAATGTGAAAGAAACAAAATCATTATTGAATATTCTAGCCTTTACAAGATGTACTGGATTGGCTATCAGTATCGTTCGAAGTTTCAACGAAGCATGTAAAGAACGAAGGTAACCTTGTTTAGGATGACACTGAGCTAAGAGGTCGCCAACAGACGAAGTAAATTGAAAAAGACCAGAACTTCAATTAGCAGTGGCCCACGCTTTGTAGGAATCATTGACTAAAGTTCTGAACCGAAATTTTACTAGTCAATAATAGGCACTCAAGGTGGCTTTCAGGCTTTAAAAGTTCTATCCAATTTTGGTCTCCCAGTATTACCATCAATCTATGATGTCAATCTGAAATGTTACGAGAAAAATACTTTACACACCAAAAGCAATAAACAAATTTGTTAACATACAACGTAATTTATGTTTATGGGCTGAAGGAACCTCTGGTTATATCCTATCATGAATATGGGATATAATATTAGGTAAGATAAAAGTAGCTTTCACCAAAAAGTGCATTTTTTAGTTTCACGAATGGTAAATGCACATTCCGTTGACACGATTTGAAACTGAGACCATTTCGGGTACAACTTTACCAAGCATTACACGAAGATGATCCGCGCCGATTTCTAGAGTTGTGAAAATGTTTCTTCTTGCGATACGAAATTGGTTTTGATCTTTGAAAAATCATCTTACGGATTAAGGAAACCTGTTTTTTGTTAAACTGTCGTGTAGACCACTATACTTCTATTTACTGACCAGATGAGAACGCATGTAAAATTATCACGAAAGGCTTTAACACTCCTGTTGCGACTGTTTTAGGTGCATTTGTAATGGAGATGTGACTGAACCATCCCCTTTCGAAGGAACCGTTACCAGCAAACATTATCTTAAAACGATGTAAGAGGTATCAATCCTAGAACTTGAAGATAATCCTCGTTTTGCCGTGTTATTGTTGACATGGCAACTCGAGCAGTGTCTCATTATAATATAGAAGTAAAACTCTAAACACGTAATTCTAGAAATGGATAGACCGTGTTGGCTCAAAAGAATGATCATGGCCATGTTTATTGATTGGGAATATTGTGAGAGATAAGGGTTTTGCTATGAAGCATGTAATATGAATCACTTGCGACAGTAGATCGAAGAGTCGTTCAAGAACTTGAATGAGAATCTTAATTATGTCATCTGTAAATCAGTGTCCAAACGATTGAAATGGGAATAGAGAATCATGGTTTCCATTTAGAACAAATCTTGTAATGAAATTTAAAAGACAAGGAAACTGTTCTCTTTTTAAATTTCTTGTGAAAGCAAGTTTTCTCACCCTATATTTTTCCATTTATGCCTTGTCTTGGTAAATGCCTTGTAACACACTTACTGTCCCAGAATAGAAGTCGCAAAGCTAACTTTGTTCGTTTGCATCGAATGTGTTACTGAGGTAGTAACCGACACACATGTTAAAAGTTGTACAGCAGTTTAGATTGAAGCAGATCATAATCAAATAAAATGAAATCAACGTCTGAAAGTACGTAGAATATATATAAAAAATGTTACAAAATAATAATTTATGAAATATAAATTATTAGTGAAACAATAATTGTTATTAATACTTATTAATTAAAATACGATATGTTATTATAAAAAAAAGTTTTGTTGTTCCGTGTTGTTCCGCTGTCAGACTTATTGTAAGTTAGAGTCAAATCTATGTTCGTCAATATAAAACAAAACAAAAAATCTGCTCGAAGTTGTCCCTGTTTGTTATTCAATCGTTTCAAAATGGCGGACCCAAAAATCCATTTTCCACACCGTTTGAGCTAGAGCTATAAAATTTGGCACAAAGGTGTATTATCACGAGTAAATATTACAACATGTTGAAAAATGGCCGCCAAACTTATTGTTGTATAGAATGCATAGCCTAAACCGCTGAAAGAAACACCAAATTAGATGTGAATGTACATGATAAGAAGTAAGTTAAGAAAATATTTTAAAATGTTTCGAAAGATGGCCATCTTACATCCAAAATTTCGGATTCTCAAAATCCATTTTCCACACCGTTTCAGCTAGAGAAACGAAATTTGTCATCAGTAATAGTTTAAGTAAATATTACAATATGTTGACAAAGTTACCATCTTGGATTCAAAATGGCCGCCCAAAATCCAATCAGGAATCATTTATTAAAAAAAAACATCATCATATTTCATTAATCATTCAACAATTATCATTTAAGTATACGATAAAATGTTAAAATGTTGTTAAGGGGTCTCAATTTTGCAACTCTGACTTCAAATTCATGCTCAGTGACCCAAAACACAATGAACATGATATTAATCTTGATTGTAACGTGCACGAATAGGGGTTGTCAATAGGGGATGATTGGGGTTACAGTTTGCAACTCAGACTTCAGATTCGTAATCAGCGGACCCCCCCCTACCAAAAAAAAAACGAGTACAGATTTTGAGATTATTCACTTGCGCTTATATAGCGCTCTCGCTCTCCGTTTTCATTTTCGAAGTGTGATTGAAGATTGTTCTAGTTATATCCTTGTACATGGAGGGTGGACTGATAGATGTTCACTGACATGGGAGAAAGACATTCTCAGTATCTGAGTAGGTACCTGTATTGTAAGCTTTTACCTCATAACCTGGCACTACCTCATGACCCGAAAAGTTGTTAAATTTTCCTGCCAAAGGTTCCACGTTCATGACAAGGACCCCTTCAGGTTGACGCGAGCAAAGCTTTTGTTTTATTGCGTTCCTGTTAAGTTACTTAAAGCAAATTTCGTCTTTATCAAGTTCATAATTGTTAAAAACAGAACGTGGAGTCAAAAGTAAATTTCTGAGAGGGGATCGAATCAGAATAATTTGTTCTCACTATCTTACCAAACGTGATTCACTGAAATGTTATTTACGTCCCAACGAGCTGGTAAGCTTTCTAAAAACGAGATTTTTTTTTTTTTTTTGCAAAGTGGGTTTTGAACCGCTTTGCTCACTGGTCCTTACCAGGAATTTAATCAGTGACTACGGGCACAGAAGGAGAGTGGCTACCAAATATGTGATATTTGAACCTTCTAAGAAAAGGGTAAAACCATTACACATGCAATACGAGATAGACAACGATCTGTGTTAAGCCAGGGAAGTTGCAATAGCTTCCAGTTGAGACTTCGCAAATCAAATCGTGAGCCAGATCATCTCGAGTGAAGTTATGTCTAGTTTCTCCGCAGTACTTTCAAGCGAACACCGTGTGTGTGGGTCTTCTCCGGGTTCTCCCGCTTCCTCCCACTTTCTTCATTCCATCAACAATCTCATCATCATCCATCCGGCCTGAACCTAAATTACCAAAACACCTTAAAAAATTAATTCAATTCAATTGTAGAATTGAGAAGTAGTCAAAATAGATATTTAATACGTCTAAAATTAATTATTCGCTGATTTCGAATTAATAAGGAGTTTTTATGAAGCATGTGTTAATAGAAGGATCTAAATAAAGTTTGTAACAGAATTACAATGAAAATTGACCGTCAGATAGTGTACAAAAGCGTAGGTTAACTCGGCGGTAACTCTAATCTCTGAATACAGTTTGTGTGTGTGTGTGTAATTTACATCGACACGGAGTGCCTTCCTACCTTAATAAAGTTGTTTAAGGAGATCTCCGTGTATTAAACGTGTCAAGTGGTCAGAAAGTAAGATTCTAAAGTCGTAAAATCGGAATTGTGTCAGGTGGCGTCATTAAAACCTGGTCAAACTCCTTAAATGTGATCTAAGCCATTGTCGTTTGACTCCAGTGATTAAAATAATCTGTTTGTAGTATCCGTTAAACGTAGTTCAAATATTTAACCGTTAAAAGTTCGATTAATATAATTTCTCGAATTTGAGCTTTCGGACCGGGTACTTTCAGTAATATTTTTGAAAAGTCCTTTGCTTAGTCCGAGTAGCTAAATAACATTGCTTATATTTATAGCAACCGTTGTTAATCAATTGCAATTAGATTAAATTAACTTTGGGATGAATTATCGGGAATTTTTAAATAGTTTTGTTTCAAAAATATTTTTTTCTTTTCCTGGTGGGTAACTCTAGCTGGTTTCTTGTATCGGAGGACTCATTCTGAAATTCGTATTGATATTTGATTCTGCTAAGAAGCTTTAACCTAAAAAGAAGAATCGAAAAATAGTTTTTTTTTCAGTAGCCTACACTTTAAAAGTTGAATCGTTGTAGCTTCAAAAATTAAATGAATATTTACTGATACAATTGCAGTTAATAGCATATTGAGTATGTTCATTTAATATACTTTTAAGTGCTGAATTCCGATTTATTTAAAAAATATTGTGAATTAGGATAGATCTCCGGACAATGAATTAAGTTCTTGATTGTTTTTTTAAAAAATAAAATAGTTTCTATGATTTGAAGAATATTTTGCTGACTCTTAAAATTTTACTTGGTTCTGTTTTAATTGAATAAATTTCCATCCTGTGATAGAATAGTTCCTTGAATGGTACAGTCAATTAGAACTTAACATTTCTGCCATGAGGTATATTATTGAACCAGCGTCTCTAATGTTTGATTCTCATTCGTATCACTTGGACTAACGCAGATCCAAGCCGACTGAGCGCTCACCGTGGCTCTTCTTAGGCTTTTCTTGGCTGCTTTACCATTCTGACTTGAGTTTTCTAAATCGAAAACAGTGAGGGGAATATGGGTAATTATTTCATGTACCTTACTCTTTTGACAAGTTTAGTCGAAAAAGCGCTCTGACCATCGATGGGTTTACTTGTTGGACAACAAAATAATATTTTTCTAATATATATATATATATATATATATATATATATATAATTTAATCTTATAGGGGTAAATATTAAATAATATAGTTCAGATTCAAATAATAATGCAAATATATTAATTAGAAACTATAAACATTACACAAGAACCATACTCACAAGCCGTTCCATGGTTTAATGACAACAATTGATTTAAATAAATACTATTTGTATTTATTTTGTTAATGGCCATTAACCCATCGAGTCCAGTTGGTGTGTGGATTAATCCTTAATATCTGAGATGAAGAGGGCAGGAAATAGGGGATTGATAGAGTCAGGTTTTATAGAGTCTGGGAGTGTAGTAGCCTAGAACAATTTTCGAACATTCTGACAGTAGGAAAGATTTTGTAGGAAAAGCGGGCAAACAGCATTTTCTGAATGTATTTGGTGTGCTGATTTCGAATATTTTGTTTTCCACTCTCGATTTTGATGTTATATGCTTCAAATTGCTAAAAAGCACAAAATGGCAGCCATACGAAATGAAAGCCTTATAACGTTTGAAGGAGCAGAAAGAAAATAGTGTTCTTGATGTCAAACATTAAGTTTTTGGATATGGTGAATCCAGATATGTTGTTTTATACTCTGAACGTTTAAGTCATTTCCTCCAAATCACTAACAAACAAAATGGCAGCCATACGAAATAAAGTCCTTATAAATTTTGAAGCAACAGAAAGAAAACAGTGATCTTGATGTCAAATATTATGCTTTTATGTATGCTGAATGCAAATATGTTGTTTGCTACTCCGAAAAATTAAGTTATTTCCTCCTAATCTATAAAAAAACGAAAACAATATGCGGGCGATAGGAAATGAAATCCTTATAACTGAGTTATTATATATTATCCCTTTTAAAACAAAAGAACCACAAGAATTACTAAACTTATAATATATTGCTTTATTTCAGAATGAAACAAGCATCCAGGGATCCTCTTAAAAATTGAAATGACTTGTGTACTATCATCTTTGCATCATTTGTCAAGAATCAACGGGAGATACCAGGGACGGACTGGGTATATTAGGGCCTAGGCCGCGGTTACCAAGGAGGGCCCTCAGATTATTACACCGTATATAATTACAATTATAATGATGAAAAAGCAATGAAGTTGATGCACTGCATCACGTGACACCGGGAAATATTCAAGGTCCATCAGCAACTTTGTTTAACTTTATACAGGTTACCTCCACCCACAAAATGTAAACAAATGACGTCATTGTAGTCTCAGTGAAATTTTTCTATCAATCTTGGAGCGTTCGATCAAAGTACGACCTTTGTTTGCCTAAACGTTGAAATATTCCCTCTTGTGTCAGCCTTCAAAAAACATGGATCGAACACTCCAAGATCGATAGAAAAATTTCACTGAGACTACAATGACGTCATTTGTTGGCATTGTTTGAAGTAGCCTGTATAAAGTTCTACAAATGCTGCTGATGTACCTTGGATGTTTTTACCGGTACCACGTGATCAAAACACCTCTGTGGCGTAACGTGAATCAACCTCATACAGTTGACGCAAAAATAATAACTTGGCAGCTAAGGAAGAGGCATTGCTCACTGCAGGGCTGCGTCTATTCTAAGCAGGCCCTACTCTAAAACGTCGTGCATTGTCTTCTGATTAGCAATCACGTTATTTTGCGTCTACTGTAATAATTACCTACACCATTATTTTCAATCTCGTACTTTATTGGCATTATCGCCTACTGGACATGATTGTGATAGAACACTGTTATTCCAGAGCTGGATAGAATTATGGTATTTATGCTGGCGAAAAAATTCCATGTCAACACTGTAGCCTAAACTCCAGCGGAAAATTCCAAAAACGAAGCATGTTTTCTGACTTAAATGAACTTGATATTTGGACTAGCAAAAGTAAATACATTTTTAAAAATGCGCTGTTTTTCCATTTTTGAGTTATCAAATATAGACCTACAAGATGTGTTAACATCCATCAAAAACCCATCAGCCTGTGGTTAAATATGGGCCCAGCTACAAACCAGGCCCCAGTCTTCAACGATGAAAGGGCCCCAACTGCCCAACATAATTAAAGACTGCCCAACATAATGAAAGACTGCCCAACATAATTAAAAATGTTCCAGGGCCCAAACTACCCAACATAATAAATAGGGCCCAGGGCCCCAACTGCTCAATGCAATGAAAGAAGGGCCCCAACTGCACAATATAATGAAAGAAGGGCCCCAGACACAAACTAAATCACAGTTTCCAATAATAAAAGACCATAGTGAAAGATGAGCCTAGCCACAAATCCAGTAACAAAAAGGCCCCACTGAAAAGTTAACTTACTGATGAAAGGATGAAAGAGGGGTGTGTGTTGGCAGCATAATAACCAATGATCTACTGAATTATTTAGCTTTCTTCTGTTTTAGCTTTTCTCTATTTCTCTTTCTTTCTTTGTTTTCATTATTTTTCTTGTGAAAGGGCCTAGGCCGCGATTGCGGCCTAGCGGCCCTGCCAGTCCGCCCCTGGGTGATACTCTATTTAATACAAGTTCACAAGGTCTGAATTTAATGTACGATGCAATCAACATAAGAAGAAAGTTACGTGATATCAGTTACAGAAACACAATTGAAAGACTGGAATCGGCGTTCAGTTCTGACCCTAAAACAAGACTGGTTTGGTATAAATGCTATGCTGATTATATCCACGAAGAAAACAATTAACAGACGGCAGAAACGTTACGAGCCTAGCTAGTACTTCTGTTTCGAAATCTTATGTTCAGTCGGTAAGACATTCGACTCTATAAAGCAACAGAAAGGCAATGAACTGGAAATTGTGCGTGTTTTGTCAGGACACCGAAATCAAGCAGAAGACATGTGATGTTCCCAGTGAAAATATGAGTAACCAGATTCTTTTAGCATCTAAATATATTGATGTACTTACTGTTCGTATAAGAGATCTTATTGCTGCAGAAGGTTGCTACCACCCAAACTGTCTAAAGAAATTCCTAAGAGACAGAAGTAAGGCTGGAAAGAAAGTTGAATGAGCTGTGATTTATCTTGGACAAGAACTGAACGAGTCAGCAAGAAAGTTTCATATGGTAGAATTAGGGAACGTGTCTATTTAAATCCCGAAACCATTTACTAACCGGTTGTCAACGTTCAAAGAAAAGTTTGCAGAACATGTCACGAACGATTATAAATTCATTGTATTGAGAGATCAGTCAGCACCTCATAGGGAAACCAGTAAACTGTTGCCATTTTCCCAATGGACTAATAACGATGAAGATGAGTGTGAAGAATGTACCAATATCCCTGTGTTTTAGCATAGACTTAATGGTTTTAGTCAGAAGATGAACAATTGAGGCGTATGCGAGAACAAAATTCTATGTACCATGTTAAAAGATAGTATATACACTTTTGTTATCGTATACGTCTCAATTTATTCCCATGATTCCCGTAGCGTTAAAAATGCGATCAGACAATTTATCTCAGCCTTCATACAAAGGAGTGGATGTAACTGAAGAATCAGTAATTGATTGTGTTCCGGTGAATGTTTACATGTTTCTCCGTTTGTTACAGTGGACAGTCACTTCTTGATGTAGACCCAGATGAACAGAATGTTGAGGATGAAGAAGAATAAAGTAAGAGGTCTAGAGTTTTAAGTATTGGTCAAGATCTTGTGTGTAATGTAAAGGGGGGAAAGAAAAGAACTCCAAAACACGTCGGCTGTGGTTCAGGCTACTAGATCAAAGTAGATTGTGGATTTATTTCATACAACTGGACACGTTATTAGCTACAGAGACATTCTCAAAGTGGATACATCATTGGCCAGGACAATATTAGAAAACATGGACCACAAAACAGGAGCTTGTTGTATATCCGCTACATGTTCCTGCAGGGAAGGCTAACTTGTATGTACTGCAGCTTGCAAATGTGTAAATGTGAAGGAGTGTATGAATATCCGTGACTAGAAAGATGTTATACTTATCTGTAAATAAAATAAGAGTGGAGGACGATAACGTGCAGGTATATTATATACTGGTACTGTTAATATATCAATATGGTTGCTTTGAATAATATTATTATATTTGCGTCTTTACTTTAGCAATTTTTTTTTGTATTAAAATATATTGTTAGACAAGAATCACTTTTTTTATTCCTAGTTCAAAAGTACACGAAACATGAATTTGGGTTCGCGAATTTGTTTTTTAGCGATTTTGTTTTTTAGCGATTTGTTTTTTAGCGATTTAGAGGAAATTACTTAAACTTTCGGAGTAGAAAACAACATATTTGGATTCAGCATACTCAACAACATAATGTTTGATAACAAGATCACTATTTTCTTTCTGGTTCTTCAAAAGTTATAAGGAGTTCATTTCGTATGGCCGCCATTTTTTTTTAGCGATTTGAAGTATATAACGTCAAAATCGAGAGTGACAAACAAAACATTCGGAATCGGCACACTAATATTGTTTACCCGCTTTTCCTCACAAATGCTTCCTACACGTTTTAAAGCCACATTTCTGAGAATTTGCACCAGTCTATAGATTTGAAAAATTATTTCGGTATAGCATGTGTTTTTAGTCCTTTTGCTTTCCTGTTTTTGATGTGAGTTCTGAAAGTGAGTCTGTGGTCAAATGTTACGCCTAAGTATTTAGCTCTGTAGTTTGGTTTAATTTGTGCGTGTTTGATTCTAATTGATTTTTGATTGTCCCTTGTTATTCCTCGACCAGTGGATGAAATATGAATTGAGTCTTGTTTTTGTTAAATTGAAGCCTGCAGGTAACGCACTTCTTACTTGTTAATGAATTTCTTGGTTATTTTTTGTATTTTCTTTTATGACTGATCGTGTTGTCCTGGCAGTGGTCCAGTACGCTTTATGATCATCAAAAAGACCCAATTGTGTTTGATATTGCTGTGGTTCTAGTGTATCGTTTACAAAGATTGTATAAAGAACTGGGCTAAGTGCCGCATCCTGTGGGACTCCTCTTTTGATATCAAAATTCTCGGAGAGTTCGTTTCCCGATTTACTACGAGTGGTTTGGCCAGTTAGAAACGTTGTTGATCCAACGTAGGATGATGGCTAGAAGATTCATGGCATATAGTTTATACTGTACCACATAGTGTCGAACGCACTTGTCAAGTCTATAAATACCGCAGCAGTCCTCATTCCATTATTAAGTGCTATTTGAATGTCCGTTGTGGTCCGTATTAACTGATCTATTGTAGAGATGTGTGTACAAAAGCCTGCCTCTTATTAAGTCTGTATCTTCTAGGTAATTGCTTAGTCGTTTAGCTAGTATGGTTGCAGAGACCTTGGCTACTCTGTTAGTGAGAGTTATTGAGCGATAGTTATCCGAGCTCTATCTGTTCTTCTTCTGTTTGGGTATGTATATGGTATGCACTGCTTTCCATATTGAAGGAATGTAACCAAGTTTGAGTGATGAGTTGAATAACGCCGTCAAGAGTTTGTGAAGGACGCTAGGACTTCTTTGTAAGGCAATGTACGGGATTCCATCCGGACCTGGAGCTGTGTTTTTCTTCTTTTTAAGTATGTTTATAAGTTCTGTTTGGGTGATTTCTCCAATGAGTGTGTCTATGTTACATCTATGATTGTCTTGTCTGTCCAAGTTTGTGATGTATTGAAAATGATTAATGAGTGAACGTATAATTGAGGCTGTGTGTGTGTGACTTCTTTCAGCATTTTTTCTGGGTGTGGGTGTCAGTTGATCATCTGCTTGTCTGTGTATTCTTTTATGAAATATATTGATAATATCGTTTTGAGACTTAATGGAGATGTCGCCCAGTTTCTGGTAAAATATTTCCTAACTCTTTGTTTCTTTTCGCAAAGATTGTTTTCCAAAATGATTTGGAATTTTTATGATAATTTTCTATTAGTGTAGAAATGAATTCTGTGTCTTTTGCTCTCTATGTAAACCGATGTTTTAAAACTTCTTTCGGTAACCTGTTAATTTCATGTTTTGCAAGTTCTGTTGGCTTTCTGTGGAATGTTCTGGTAAGGTGGTGTTTGTGTCGGATAAGTTGAATAATGTCAGTTGGGAGTCTTTCGACCTGTAGATTGATGATTTGGGAATATAATTGGTGTTAGCTCTCTACAGAGTTTTAATGCTGGCATAATTAGTGTACTCAGTATCTTGTATTGTATTAATGGTGAGGGATTTGTTTGCAAGATCTTGTTCGAGTAGTTGTCAACATTCGTTCTCAATTAGCTTTGTTGTAGTTCGTATACTGTATTATGTCATTATTTTTGTCAATTTTCGGGTTGAACTGAAGAAAAATTTCACCATGATCGACTGGTAGACTTTTTTGTACCTCTTTGGTGATTAGTTTGTTCGAAATAAATGCAGAGAGCAGTATGCGAGCACTGCTATGAGTTCATAATAAACACAGAAGGCCAAGGGATTCTTACTATATCTTTCGCCAATCACGTCTCCGAGTTTGTTTACTTTCTGAAACTAAGCAAATTCCAGCCAAATCACAGTCCGCGTCTACAAGCCACGCCCCTAGTCCTCTAGAACGCTATAACAAACATTAAGAAATCTACACAAACAGGAAACTGAATCGAGGCACATGAAATATTTTAAAATAAGTAAATAAATATAAATAAACAAACAATACTTAAATAAGTGAATAAATAACAAAAGATAATCTTCTCTTTTTTATAAAAATAAAACCTACACAACAGTTCTTAATTTCTCGGATACTTTCTCCTTTTTTCCTATTCCTCATTTACACTCAACCCACAATTCCAATGCATCGCTTTATCTCCTTGCTTCTTTCAACTTCCTAACCAAAATCTTTTCTCTTGTTCTAATATTTCCACCCCTTCCCAGACTATCTCATGTAACTTTTCCTGAACATTTTTTTTCTGTAAATAGCGTTCCTGTCCCGTTCTAGTCTTAAGTTATCTTTGCGTTCTTTAAACCTCTCCGGTAATTTCTGTTCTCGTATCTTCTATATAAAACCTCACAGTTCATACACGGAAATCTGTACACCACTTCCCTTTATCTTCGGCCTTCGTAGCACCTTTCTTGCTGTTCCTCACTAAGTCCAAGACGATTTTCCCTCCTTTCCTATACATTGTAACCAGTTAGACATGAACTGAATAAAGATACCACATGCATTGCAGGACAGGAGCAGAAAGTCCAAGTGACTTCGGCAAGAATACACTCAACTAATGCAATATACGCAAAACTTCATTTTTTATGACAATGGTAGGCTTGAGCTCTGTAGTTCTGATACTGAAACTACTTATACGCATGTGTGGTGCAAGAGTAAGTGTCATATGAATTTCTTTTATGACTTTTAGATAATTATGTGAAGACCAAAATAGGGAGTAGAGAGAATGTGGGAAGAAAATCGGCCAAGTATCACATAGGAATTAACATGGCTTGAATGAGGAAAAAACCCTAAAAACTATAGGCCGATAGGTGGGATCGAATCTAGTTCCTGCGATGGCGAAGCCAATGCTCTTCCAACTGAGAACCTGGAAGAGTCAATGGAAAGATATGTGGAGATAAGTACATTTGAATTTGAAATATCAAGTATAAACGCCTGGATATGGTTAATGGAATCCCCATGCTGTAGTCAATCCTATTTAGGCTTTGTGCACATCTTTCCACGTTTTGACACCAACAACTCCCATCTCTCAGAGTTTCGAGCTGCGCAGTTTTGGATCCACGATCCTATAATATGTGTGTTTAGTTTAGATAGGAAGAGCCAGTGTTTTACCTACATCCCCTAACAACCCCCTAAATTTCAAGGTACACCCCTAACCATACTGCAGTTTGATCTTTCATGTAAAGAGTCTACAAACCCTTTTCAAGCAAGAAAACAATTATCATAGAAAAAAGAGAGAAAAAGAAAGAGAAAGAAATAAGGAAAGAAAGAAAGAAAGAGAGAGAGAGAGAGAGAAAGAGAGAGAGAGAGAGAGAGAGAGAGAGAGAAAAGATTTGATGTAGTGTTGAAATTCGGCTGTATAAACTGGGCATCAGAAAAGAAATGCTTATAATTAATCATTCAAAGGCATTTGGTGTAATTCCTTTATTCAAATCCTTAATTAATTGTAACGAAAACTCAACAACCCCACGATAAAGCTAAAAATTCAAGAATGCTCATCACATGTTGTAACAGGTACAATAAACCTCGCGCGAACGACTATCTATTTCCAGGAAGAACTTGCCCAGGAAGTGGGTCTATCGCCTCCTCTACTGCTCGAATGACTGCTGGTACCAGATTAAATCCCGGGTGAGGCGCTACATGGCTTCATAGATAATCTACGAATGGCTTCTCCAAGTCATACCCAGTAATCATGACGTCAATTTCTCTATATTTCACAGTGTTGGGGAAGACTTGGAGCCCGAGTCTTCCATTCACACCAGTTAACAGATTGTCCAATTTGAGTATGTCACCCACACATCTGTTATCTCATTGACGAATGTAGTGGATCAACCTCTACTGTGTGTATCCCGTATGTGTATACGGGTTCTCTGTGTGACTGTCAGTTATCCATGAGTGCTCACAATGCAGGATATTTTAAATCTGTTTCGTATCTGAAAGGCATTATGTGTACACCTCCTCTCAAGTGTTAGTTTACTACACGCACTAGGCTTATTTGTTTATGTGTGGACGTGTACATTATGTGTATATCTTACGCCAACTATGTTCATATGGGCTCCATTAGAGATATTCTGCACAGTTTATGCTTTTTCCTTTTAACTCTAGTGTCAGATCCATTTGTTTTTCTGATTGCTTTTAGAATTTATTTCCTTTTTTAAATTATTTCCTTTTTTAAATTTTTTTCCTTGTTTTTTAAAAATATTTTTTACTTTTTACTTGGTTGCGGTCACCGTCCGGCTTCTGTTCCAGCTCGCTGCAGGTGACCATTTGTACATCAATTATGACTTTTTCGTTTTCCTTTTCTGGGTTTTCATTCCAGATAGCACCCAAGTTTACGCCAAGTTTGTTAACCTTGTTTCTCCTTTGCAGTGATAAACTTAACGCATAAAATTTGTTCAAATGTTGTAGCACATTTGGAATTACAAATTTTCCGCATTAAAGTTTGGGGCTAGTTTGTACAACTATCTGTGTCTATAACTATATCTATGTATGTATCTCTTTGGTTAACATTAGTTTTATATGAGCCAGTCTAGTAACTTTGGACTTCGGTCCGTCACGATTAGCCTTTAGCTGTTAAATTCCACACCCATGCCCCAACCAGGACACGAACCGGGGACTTTCGAGCGATGGACTACTGCCGCAGGCCTCTCTGTCACCCTGCCGGCGTTCGTATATCTATCCCATATTACAAACCGTTAACGTATAGATGAAATTTTTATTAGGTGGGAGGTTTCTCTCTCTCTCTAAAGGTACAAGCAATAATTTTTATCTCTATCTCAGTCCCTCTGCGCGCATATATATCTGGTGTAGTAAAAAGTAATCCATTATTTTTGCAAGACATTGAAGGCTTGACTTACCATAGTTAGAATGATCCGATTTAGGTCACATATGCGCCGTTTTGTTCGATAACGTGTTGCCATTTGGAAGGTAATACCATGATGCCTCTCTCATAGAAGCCAATGTCCCTATTGGCAAAAAATTGAGACAGTCGATTTTCACAAGCCTCTCTTGAAGCGAATTTTTCATCAGCAAACGTGTTCGCCATGGACAGGAACAGATGGTAATCACTCGGTGCCAGGTCCGGACTAAAAGGTGGATGCATAAGAACCTCCCAACCAAGCTCCCGGAGCTTTTGGCGAGTCACTATCGATGTGTGTGGCCTGGCGTTGTCCTGGTGCCTCGCCTATTGGCCAAAGCTGGTCGCTTCTGGGAGATTGCTGCTTTCAGACGGTCCAATTGTTGACAGTATAGTTCCGAGTTTAGGGTTTGGCCGTAGGGGAGCAGCTCATAGTAGATAATGCCCTGCCAATCCCACCAAACACACAGCAAAACCTTCCTGGCCGTCAATCCTGGCTTGGGCACCGTTTGCGCCGGCGCACCGCGCTTCGACCACGACCGTTTTCGCGTGACGTTGTCGTAAGTGATCCACGTTTCATCACCAGTCACCAACCGCTTCAGAAATGGGTCGCTTTTGTTGCGATTCAGCAGCGATTCGCAGATGGAAATTCGGTCCATGAGGTTTTTTGGCGTTAACTCGTGTGGCACTCATACATCAAGCTTCTTTGTGTGCCTTATGCAAATGGTTCCACACGGTTTTTTGTGCAATGTTTAGCTCTTGGGCAATCGAAACAGTGCTTACATGACGGTCGGACGCGACAATGTCCATGATTTTATCGACATTTTCGACAC
>JAGDQP010002385.1:35274-49470 GCA_022664845.1 Lepisma saccharinum
TAATTTCCTTTTTCTTTCACAGAGAAAGAAATTTGGAATAACTGAAATATTTTTAGTAGGTTCTCAATGAGTTGAACGTTGCAGGTATACGGTTTCATAAATTTTAAAAGAATTATTTATTTTCGAAATCATTGTGTCACAAAATTTTATTACCTAAAATAGCACGTATCTGGCGCTTTTTTTAAAAATAATAATTTCATGTTGGGAGCTTCCTTCACATAGTGTGTTCACTTCTCTCTTTACTTCGGTTCTTCACGGGATTTAACATTTTATTATTATTTTTTCGTTTTTTTAATGATGTACTAAACAACATTGGAAGTACCGAGTGGCAATGGTTTAGTTAGTAAAGAGTTGGCTTCGCACTCGGGAGATCTTGGGTTCGATATTAGCGACCGACCATCCTGGTTGAGGTATTTTTAGTTTTTTTGTCCTTAGTCTGACCAAGCAAGTGTCGGGATGATACATTGAACCTAGACCCTAGTCTATTCATTCCTGCTTCCTTCCCCCTACCTATCTCAGCGTGAGACATAGGTTCAAATCATTGAAAGTGAGATATACGTTTTCACATATTCTTCCTTCAGAAGTTTGCTTTGATAAAAAAAATCGTGAAGGGAGGAAATAAAATTTTACACTAGGAACAGGGAGTTGGATTAGTTCAATTACTTGGGGATGGAGATTCCTAGTGAACAAAGGTATTTGAAGAATAAAATAGAATTTAACGGATGCTATATTTCCACCTGAATAATTTATTTTAGTTTTATTTATTAATAGAAAACAGACATCTTAGATTTGAAATAAGGAGTTCGGAATTAAACGTCTTACCTATGTGTATTAGGCATGTCTCCCTTTATAAAATTATTTACGTTTTCTCTCGTCTCTTAGACAAGACATTCCTAAAAATAATCTGCGATCTTTATTACATAGTACGCAATAGAACACAAACAATTAAGTGTAAGCTCAGCTTCCAAGCTAGAACAGACGATATTAGGAAGTAGAACTAAATATATGACAGCACAAGGTTATCCTAGAAAATCCATACTTTCATTTGATATATCAACAACCATCCCAAGAATCGAAACACACGCACTTGTAAATATTACGATCAAATTATTGCGTTGTGTAACCTCCCTCATAGAAGTAATGTACCCATCTGAAACGCTACAAAACTCTAGTTTTGAATGTACTATTCATAACAATACAGAGCACGCTATTGGGTCTCAAACTGAAAGAATCATGGACTCTTGCATACTCATTATCTTTGTCTCATATACAGGATATTAGTGATAATGAAAGAAACCTGATTCTTCTCATTAAGTTGATAAAAAGTACGGGAAAAAATATGACACACTGTAAACTTTATACAGGGTGGCAATATAATGCGCCGACAAATTTTAAGAGAATTTACGTAAGCACATAAAAAGTACATTAAGTACCTAAAAAATTAGAAAAGGAGTTCCGATCATCGGGGTGGAAATCCCGCCGTGTTTCGGAGCAACAGACTGCTAAAAGAGTGAGAGATTACTTTACAGCTTCAAATTTCTGGTAGAGCTGATGCGTCATGCTATTATCAAGGACTTCAAACCTGATCTATTAAAATTACTTATTAGAACATTGAGTGCGCAAAGGATTCCCCAACGGAAGTAAAGGTAACCAGAAATTTTCTGAAGTAAAGGTGGGTCGAAATGAGCATAAATGAAATGACTTTCAAGCAAATAACAATAATTCGTTTTCGACTCTTCTTCAGAGAATATCTAAAATTACTTGCTTCCTCCATAGTGCTGTTACCGCCCATAAAATTCATTTTTCTTATCTTTTACTTACTTCCTCTGCGAAATCCCTTGCGCACCTAATACAAAATTTTGAAATATGCAAATTTAGATGAAGCAATTTTGAAGTCTTTGACGGTAGCATGTCGCATCAACTCTACGGTTAGTTGTGTTGGATAGTAAAATCTCTACCGTTCATTTGCCGGTAGTTCCGAAACTCGGCAGAATTTTCATCCACGTAACCAGGATTTTCTCATTATTTATTTTATGCACTAAGATCCTACGAAATTTGCCGATTCGTTACCTTACCATGCAGTACACAGCATCAAGAAACAAATGGACGGCACTCATGTTCAGCACCGAATGCCATTTGGGGGAATAAAATACGTAAAATATATGCAATTAAAAGCATCGTGAAGGATTTACTCATGCGGATAAAGTACATTTCTATTAATGGTTTATCATTTTAGTATTTAAATTCCTGCTTTTCCTGACTTCTTCCTATGTCTTCATTCCTGTATCTATTATTAACATACAGTAAGTTGCACGAAAATGTCTGTATTTTTTATCAAGGGTTAGATAACACAACACTCTTTGACTGGGCCTATTGCTCAATAATAAGTGGTTATTATTATTATTATTACAGGCAAAGATATAGGGATGATATTCTATTGAATCAGCATCCTCGTAGTTCTTCATATTTCCAGCACTATTTAGCAGTAACTGGCTGTGCCTAAGAAGTACTTTAGGTATATTTATCAGTACCTGTACCTGTACCTAGGTACACTGACCAACTTGTACCTAGGTACAATTTAAGGTCAGTACCTAGTAACTGTACCTAGGTACAATTTAAGGTCAATACCTAGTACCTGTACCTAGGTACAATTTAAGGTCAGTACCTAGTACCTATACCTAGGTACAATTTAAGGTCAGTACCTAGTACCTGTACCTAGGTACGATTTAAGGTCAGTACCTAGGTACAAAAAACAAGTACCTAACCCAACACTGCCAATAATTAAAATAAATTCGTATTCTTCTACTATAATGATTGTATCGTGTTAAATTGAATTCAATTGATATTGTCTTTATTGAAGCGGGTGAGGTTCAGCCTTCTGCAACTGTTTAGTCACTTGTCAAAAATAAGTGAATACTTACAATCATTACAACCTAATAAAATAAAATAAAAATAATAATGCACAGTAACTACTAGTAGTAACAATACGGCAATATTAAATTGCAGGAAATTTACACTACTAGTAATATCATAAAATAGAGTAAGTGAATGGAAATGAAAGTACTGATTATTCCCATGCCTTTGCCTTTACGTGAAGGAGGATCTACTATTTTTAATATGTTCCGAGAAAAGATAGTAAATTATTTGTGATCAATGTAATCTTAATGCAAAGAGCTAAGTACAATCAACAGAAAACTTGTTTTACATAATTCTTATGCATTAATTCTTGCAATATAATTTAATGGTTCAACAATACGTACTAAATTGTATTACATTACACACGAGTTATAATATTATACGAAATATATTGTACTAGACCTTGAAGTGGTCGAGAAGTAAGAGCTCTCGCTATCTGCGCGCGTGGTCAAGGGTTCTATTCCCACCGGGATGCATTGAAAGGACTGGTTTGGAGCCCATTGTACAAAAAATAACGTATATCCACTCCACTTCTTCGAAGCCCAGCAGCTCGTTCAGAACGATGATAACAACAATTCAATCAACCTATGAACCTAAGAAAGAGGCAAAAAATGCAGTATTCAGCAATAATATCCTATTGCCAGTAATCAGATAATAGAAGTAACTGAAACAATGGAGGATTAATCGAGCTAGATGAGCAGTTGCCCCAAGAACTGAAGTATTCTAATAACTTAAATATAACCATATAGGGATACAATAAAAATGGAAGTGTGTAAATTAGGGTGGATTATTTTTAAACCTTGAATTCGAAACAGTAAAATGGCTCAATTTTAGAATATATTTTCTCTAACCCTAAGAAGAGTTTTGAATGTATTGATTAATTAACTAAGAAAATACTAAAACCTGTCTAAATTCTTGGATATTAGTTACGAAACTGCAATTAAATTCAAGGTAAGTGGATAATTAATCTAATTGCAATTTTCCTTACAGTATTAAAGTCCAGCCAAGGACAGCGAAAGTAAGGAGCTAATTAAATACGTTGTGGTAAATTGATACTAAAGGTTCTTCACTAGCGACTAGCTGTTAATAAGTGAACTTTAAATAAATTACAAGGCGAAGTAGCTGTCGGTAACATTTATCTTAAAATTAAAAAGAAAAAGCTAAAGTTACGATAATATAAAAGCTAAGAGGCCGGTAAAGTAAAACAGGAACGAGTGAGTGGTTGTGTGAATGAGTGGACTAGGATTCTGGAGTTATTTTGTTGGAGAGGGTGAGATAAGAGTGAGATTCCAGTTTATGAGCGTTCAAATAGAAGCTCTGCTTTGGAAACTGGGTTGGTAGAGTTTTGGAAATGGTGTTTTGTGTTGAAAATTGAGCTGGCTACAATAAATAATAATAAAAACTGAACTCAGTCAGGGAAACATAGTCAGGAAAGTGGGATACAGTGCAGAAACTACAGTCGGAGAAAGTGTCTATACTGTATCCTACTTTTTCCGGGTGTGTTTTCTATACTGTATCGCACTTTCTCCGACTGTGCTTTCTATATACTGCATTCCACTTTCCTGACTATGTTTCCCTTACTAACCCCCAGTTTTTATTATTATTTATTGTAGCCAGCTCAATTTTAAACACAAGACACCATTTCCAAAAACAGTTTCCTATCAGTACTTGCGCTTGCTCAGAATATTGTCAATTGTTTTTTATGTGGGCGACAGTCATATTGTTTCTCTATCCCTTCAAATTCTGCACGTGTGTTCAGTGAACTTTTTTCTTGTCTGCAGCTGAAGACGGTTCAAGCCGAAAATTTTAAGTTATTTTGTAGTGTATATTGTTAAATGTCTAATTTGTGCACGTGATCTTCGTCAATATACTACGTAAGTAAAATTGCTTTCCTCTCTCTTCTAATTTCACCCATTATATTGCCTATCCGGCCTTCTTCTATATGTATTTTTGCTACCCATCGTACGTTTTACCTTCTTATTTATTCCATATTGATGTTCTTGCTATAATTTTGCTTTAGTAACATGTCATACCATCTACAGTAAATACCAAATATTCAAAACAAATCTTTTCACCAATATGTAGTTCACAATATTATCTCTCTGGGTAGCATTTTTATCCAAAAGCACTAAAATGCAAATGTCTCGAAAACTATCAACTTTTTAATATACATGTTGTGGTTCAATTTATTGCAAATTAGGTGTACTGTATAATCTCTTCAAGGGAATAAGTCGAATATATATATACCGAAAAGACAGTGAAGAGCAGTAGGACTTTCCCAACAATAAAAGTTCTCAAAGCCTACTCAAGTAGTTTTGTGCTTTTTTATGACCTACTGATAATATATTATGGATGGAGCGCTGCTCCTTAATGAGGATCGATTCGATACACAAGATTAATTGTTGTTAGATTAGGTTCTTTAAGTATTTATTTACTGTCAATTCAGTTAGTTTCGGTTTGCCATTGATTTGGTGACAAAAAGAGTTAAATAGAACATTATAGAATGTAAGGAGTGTTGCCGGTCAGTCAGTTGTGGTTTGCCCGTAGCTCAGAAGTTTGCCGGTAGATGACAAAAACTAGTACAGTATTGATTTAATAAACAGAATGGCGTTTGGAATAATAAAAGTGATTTTTTATCAGTGGTAGTATTGGCACAAGAGTATGGTAGTTTAACTGAATGATTTTTATTGTAATTTCTGAAACATTGTGCTATTTATTCTTGTTAACTAACATTTAGTCACTGTTGTTTAATGAACAAAATATTCTATAAAGCCATGTTGGGTGAACTAGAATAGATAAAATATTATGAAGTCTTACTGAAACGATATAAACCTCTGAATTTAGTAAACTATTTTTGATATATCTATATTTTGATATATATTAATACTTTATTACTTTTGGGAAACGCTATTATACGGTTACCTAGGTTATGTTGCTGAAAGCACCGCAGTAGCTTTGTAATAGCTAGCTCTACGGTGGAAATTATTGCGCTTGTAGCCCACACTGCGGGGAGAAGACTTAGGACACATTTATTACCTGTCTGTTATGAAGATTAGTGATAGACGTTGGAATTCAATTAGAACTCATCGCGCCCTGATATATGAACATCAAGTTGTTATTACAGTAATCTGCAATCATACCGCTCAGCGATAACATCGTGAAGTTTTATCATTGTGAAGAGAGCTAGAGTATAAAGGTACCATTTCAGAAAATATCAACCATACGCGAGGCGTTGAATCGTGATGTTAACGACACTTCTGATACAGAAAGTGAAGAGGAATTACAAGAAACATCGCGTCATGGTAGAAGAAATACGAAATTTCATGAGGAAAGAGATCCAGTGACAGGTGAAGACTATGGGAAATGGAACATACGGTGTTCATGTGCTGCAAAGTGTGCCTTTTGATCCCAGTTCTTTGCAACTGTGGAAGTTGATGGAACAATTTATGGGGAGAAGTGAAAATGAACAAAAAATTATACGGCAACAAGGGAAAAAAGAACGTGATTTGGAATGTCAACATGAACAATTAGAAAAAATGAAATAAAGAGAAACAAAAGAGGATAAATTCAATAAGGTAATTGACAATTTGAAGCAAGATTTAGGTGACAATTTGCAAGCAACTGGGCAGCGTTTATGTGAAACATTGAATAATCATTGAATATGAATATGAAATATTGAATATGTGAAACATTACTACAATAGACTTAATTGAACAAAAACTCCGAATTTATTGTAAAGAAAGTAGAACAAATATAACATTTCTGGAAGCTAATAATAAAAATAATGAAGGGAAATTGTCAATGACTGAAAATGGGGAAATTTTAATAAAATTAGATACGGTGATAGTCGAAAAGTTTGAGCAATATAAAAGAATTGGAATTCAAAGTAGCAATGAAAGTATTTGTATTAGCAATGAAAAGAAAATTGCTGTACAATCGAGTGTGTATTCAAAATTTGCAAGAAACAAATAGTACGAAGTCATGAAGAAATTGAGAGAATAGTAAATTTGGAGAAGGTATAGTCCAATGTACAAAGATATATTATTGTTTAGAAAAAAAACTAGAATGCGCTGCTCTTTAATGCGAAGCGAATCGATTTAAAAGATTAATTGCTGTTAAATTAGGTTGTTTCAAGTATTTAATTATCTATTCAATTATTTCAGTGTTCCTATTGATTTGGTGACAAAAAAAGTTAAATAGAACGTTATACCATGTAAAGCGGGTTCTCGGTCAGTCAGTTGTGGTTTACACGTAATTTAGAAGTTTGCCGGTAGATGACACAACTACCATGGTATTGATTTGATAGCTGGTATGATGTTTTTAATAGTTCAAAAGACTTTAATCAGTTTTAGTATCGCTACAAGAGTATGATGTTTTAACTGAATGTTCTTTATTGTAATTTTTGAAACATTATGTTATTTATTTTTGTTAACTAATATTTAGGCACAGTTGTTTAATGAACAACGTAGTGTATAAAGATATGTTGGGTTTAACTAGAATATAACGTAAACCTTGCTCAACTCTGATTATTTAACTTTAAACAAAGATATTGTGTTGCATACGTACAATTGAGATTGAGAGGCATACCGTCAGATAGAGGCTGACGTCACTTTACAGTGCCGAAGAGTGGAAATTATTCTGAGATCTTTGAATGCTAAAAAACCATCAGGCTTCTGGTATATGCGCCAGATTAAATAAGCATACCAACTTTCGTGTACGCTGGATGTAGACCACAAGTTGAAAAACAGTTAATTGCTTACTTTCTTGTACGCTGGGTGCAGACCTCCAATTGAAAAACGGTTAACTACATGTATGCTGGGTGCAAACCACCAGTTTAAAAACGGTACTTTGTGTAATTTAAATTACTAGACTGCTTCATTGGTTACAACATCGGCAAAGTCTCACGGTTTTTGTTTAAAGGTATAAGAGTTACCTTTCCGACTGACGACATATGCAATTCCTACGGATATGATTTTGGTAAACGACTTGGCAACGGATAAGGGCTCACAATGCACAAACTACCCACACCAGTGGCTCGAATGACTAAGACCGGAGCAAAAGTACAACCAAAAGTACGACGCCGCCAGCAAGAATCTCCTCCTACTGACAAAACTTCACCGAAGAAAAACCGTACCAGGTCACGATCTCCAACATTAGAGCCAACTCTCTAGCGATCATCATCAAAAACGTCTATGGAAACTGCTACTGTCGACGGGCAATCGACCAGCACTATAAACTAAGATTCAGTCAATCAAATTCAAACATACTGCACATCATGCATCTTTCTCATAACTAAATTCTAAACCCGACAGCTCTGAAATGTAAAACTTCCTCTTAAGAAACTACGATCAAAAATCAAAATATCTAAAAAGGTTCTCGAACAACTAAAGAAATACGTGCCAGGAGCAGACGTACATGAAATCATATTCACTAGAAATGGCATAATATTAAAATCTAAAATCCAGAACTGCACAGGGAAACCCGTAATAAGACTACATACGAGATATTCGGTAAATCCGCTACAATGGAAGCTATATCAACTGCTAGAAAGACTAGGCAAGCACCACCACCTAGGAAACCTCGAATGCTATCAGTAGTAATCAAAGGCGTTGACCCGACCTGTTCCGACGAAGAAATTCGTAACGAACTCCATAGTGAGGGTGTGCTCCTAGAGAAATACCTTCGCATACTCTGCAGGGACAACCCCACATATCTAGTAAAAGTCCTTACAGCAAACCAACAAATCATTGAATATATTGTCGAGGAGGGGGCGTTTATATACCGAAGAAGGCACAGGGTAGAACCATCGAACACCAAACCACCTATGCCAGTAAGATGCGAGAGGTGTCAGACCCACAACGAGCATACTACGGCCAACTGCCCTATCACACCCAAGTGCGGTTACTGCAGTCAGGCTCACGCCACAAGGAGATGTCCGAACGTCAAGGAAAAACCTAAATGTGTAGCACGTACGGAGGAACATGATTTTTACAGTGCAAAATGCTAACCCCACCATACCTGAAATAGTAGTGTCAATTAGAACACCTGATGCCCCGGTAAATAACACCTCGCTACAAGAACCAGTAACTGTCGAGGACATGATACGTTTTTTCTGTGTGACACTGCAAAATGTCCACCTATTTCTACATCCACACATACTGCAGGAAATCAATTACACAACGAAACTAATGTACAGGCTCACAGTGCAAACAAACTTATTCAGGACCACACGTACATTTTAAGATAAATTCCATACCACAAATGAACAGGATATATAGAACAAACGCCCTAAGTCTCCTGCATCTTAACATCCAATCACTTCCCATTCGTAAAGATATTTTACAGAACATTCTCCCAGAGCACAAAATAAAATGTTTCACGCTGAATGAAAAATATCTAAACTCAAAAACAAATCCTACCTACCAGGATATATAGTTATAAGAGACGATGGACCTCTGAGAGAGCGAGTAAGCGCCGGGACAGCCATAGGAATCCATAATAAGTTAACACACAGGGTCATAAATCCGAGATTCCCGAACAACGTACCGGAACACAACATCAGCACAATTTACCTACAATGGGAACTTATTACGATAGCTATAATTTATGTACGACCAAGAACACCGATACCAAATAACTTCACATATATTGATACCTACTTCAGGCACTATATTATCATGGCGGACATAAATATCAGCAGCCCAACCAAGGTTGTAAAACGGATGTTCCAAGAACTTATAAACCTAAACACCCATGGTGAAATCTGTGAAACACCTCGTGTAACCAATAAGTAACACCACACCTGAGTTCATAATAGCCTCATCACTTACTCCTCATTTTTAAATAACAGTACTCGACTCAATAGGCAGTAAGCATGACCCAGTAAAACTTGACAAACTTACCTAGACGCCACAACCTAGCAACAATAATAGTTAACTGTAAGATCCTAAACCCCAGCAAAGTAAATTTCGAGAAATATCTCAAAGATCTACAAGAAAGCTGCGGCCAAATACCAGAACCACATATTCTAGCCAATTTGGATCAATCAAGCACAAAACTCACAACAGCTATCAACATAGCACTAAACATCCCTACCACTACTACATCCATACAAGCTTAAACTACCTCCACACTATCTTAGCATAATCCAACTTTCACGTAGAGCCTATCGAGAATACTTACTTACGAGATCAATTGAAGCATTGCGATTACATAGACAATACCTCAGAATGGTTCAGAACTACATCAAGACACATAAACTACGGGCATGGATCCACACTGTAAACAAACTTGAGGATGAGAGAAATCCAATAAAATTCTGGGGGAATTTCAACAGCCTCATTGGTAAAACAAACACAGCCAGATACCCGATCCTGGCAAATAACTAAGCCCCAAGTACCGACGCTGACAAAGCCAATATATTCGCGGAAAGCTTACAAAGAGTGCTCACACCTGAGACAAACTACCAACCACCTACGCGATCCTCTAGCAGAATAGAGCAAAAAACCGATCCACACAAAACTCACATTAAAATCAGCTCAGAACATTCACTGAACGAGAATCACCTATTGATCAAACAAATAACAACTCAGGACATTATTGATGTCACAAAACATAAGACGAATACTGCTCCAGGTCTCGACAATATCACATACTGACATATCAAAGACGCACCTATCAGCATACTACAGCTCCTAGCCACCATATATAACTTTGTACTCCGCACCGGAAATTATCCCACTGAGTGAAAGGTCTTCAAATGCTGATGTTCCGAAAGCCAGACAAAGATCCAACTGACCCGAAATCATATCGGCCAATACAGCTCACCTCCACACTAAGCAAGACACTGGAAAGAATTCTAGTGCGAAGACTCAACATCCATCTCCTTAGATATGATCTGATACCATTTCACCAGGCTGGATTCCGACCGAACCACAGTGTCGAAGATAACTTACTAAGACTAGCAACAATCGTAACCAATCATTATAACTCCAACAACCCTTCATGCCTTCTACTGTTCGACTTAGAAAAGGCATTTGACCGAGCCTAGCATACAGGTTTCATCTATAAACTGTATAACGTCCGTCTTCTACTAGTATATATACGACTAATCTACCATTTTTTTTAAAAAAACACATGGCATATGTGACAGTTAACAATAGCTTATCACACCCAATTTTCTCGCACACAGGAGTACCCTAAGAATCAGCTTTGTCGCCACTACAATACATCCTGTACGTGGCAAACATACCCACGCCGCCGTCCCCAGTACATACATTCACTTTCGCAGATTACACAGCCTTCCTTGCCTGTGGTACAAGCATCCAACAGATAAATCGGATTCTACAACACGCAATAGAAGCTTTCTACAAATTGTGTGAAAAATGGCTCCTCAAACTCATTGCTCTTAGAACTCAGGCACTGGTAATCAAACCATTAAAATCCAAGTCACGAGTCCGTCGTAATCCTGCAAAACTTGAACTACAAATAAACCACACACCCATCAGACCAAACACATCGGCGAAATACCTGGGAGTTATCTTCGACAAACAACTCAACTGGAATGCTCATATGCAACATATCAAAACCAAAAGCAGCAAACGCTTAACATTTTTAAAAAGGCTTGCAGGCACAACCTCGGGACTAATACCAGATACCATACTGCACGCATATAAAGTATTCCTAAGACCATGCCTCGCATACGACCACATAGCCTGGATTCCGGCTAACAATGATTTCTATAACCGACCACGAATCCTGGAACGACATGCACTGCTCCTTTCTAATAACGAGATATTTAGATATGTATCGAGTTAAGGGTTAATAAAATCAGTCCTTGTGAGAGTAAGAGATTTTTGGAACAGTATTACAAAATGCTTTTGAAATTATTATGGTGTGTTAAAATTGATATAAATCCACTCAAGAAATCCAGAAAAGCGCATTCTCGAGCAAAGCGCTATTTCTATTACCTATAATATTGATACTATTGAATGGATCATTGAATGTTGCACAACAATGTTTTTTGTGTAGCGCAAAAATGATTTATTATTTAAAAACTGTTATATACGATAGAAGTTATAGCTTTTAGTATATTTAACCATTACCTTATATTGTAATTGTATCATATATCGGATGTACTTGTATCACAAAAATAATAGCTGACGGAACAAAATTGATTGCAATTTTGAGTTCAGGTGAAAATCTGATTTAAGGAGGATTCATCTTCGATGAAGTAATAGTTTTCATTTTTGAAGCCAGTACCATCTACCAGGTGACATTTGAGGTCACTCAGTGCACTAAGACCAGATAATGTATAACTATGTACATTGCGTGCGGTACAGAGCAGGCATTTTCAAGCACCTTAATCCAAGTCTCAAAACCTTTTCGCTGTAAACTACAGGAAAAAGCGTCAACAACAAATAAAAGACGTGATACGCATTTAAGAACAAGCATGATGTTTCTAGAAACAATTATGTTAACTAGGAGTAAGGAAAAACTAGTTATAGTTTGTATTAACAGTTTTTCGATGAAGAGTGATTTATTCATTTTTTAGAGAATATAGAGAAAAATATGTTTACTTGTAGGTAAACTTCAATTCAGCGTAACTCCCAAGGTTCACCTTCTGCCAGTAGCCACTATATAGGCCTGCGCAGTCAATATAGATATTACACATATTGATAATGTTATACCCGATATATCATGTGTCAGAAGAGTATGAAACATGGATACGAATGCATCATTCTGATTCTCCTCTGTACGTATGTTCCTGAGACT
The DNA here is from genome assembly GCA_022664845.1 of Lepisma saccharinum. Lineage (NCBI taxonomy): Eukaryota > Metazoa > Arthropoda > Insecta > Zygentoma > Lepismatidae > Lepisma > Lepisma saccharinum. The sequence continues at coordinate 47,965 of JAGDQP010002385.1, forward strand.
CGTATCGTACGAATATATTAAAGTCTCGTACGAAAATTTATTTAATTATTTGGCATTGACTGTTTATTATTAGAGTCTAGATTTAACTAAAGCTTTGTCTGTTGAGATGGCTAAGAAAGCAGTAGATTTTCATTTCAATATAATTAGAGTATGGCAGTGGTTTTGAAATTATTTGTTCTCAAGAGCGCTCTTACCATCTATCGGAGAAGTAACAGCCAGATCTAGCAAATCACTACTTGGATAGTGTACGTGTGGAATCAAATCACACTGATTCTTAAAATAAATAACCAATTTATTTCCCGTTGTTTCCTAATTTCTGTATCAACATATCAATCCATAGCTAATAACAGAAATGATGACAAGCACGTAATTTTAAACATTGGTTAGGAAAAACTTCACGCTTTTCATTCAATAAATTATTATTTTAAACAAAAATAAAAAAATCTTAAAAATACGAGTCAATATATTGACTGAGCTGCAATATCTGCGTAGGCTCTATATTTAAGATACCAGTATTTTATAAATGTTCTAGAACTGTTGCCCTAAGCCGGTCACATTTGAGGGATGACGTAACTCAATTATCACTCTTACGTGGGTAGGAATGAAGAAGGTAGCGACCAAGGCTTTAGTTGTGCTATCATCGCGGCATTCAGCAGGTGAACGTGACGAAACTCCTGGAAAACCTGAGTCAGGATAGCCGAAAACAGGGATAAAAGCACGCGTCTATCCCCGTTGCCAATCAACGACGTTACAAATTCGACCACGAAGACTGGGTGTGCATCATTAACACGAACGGCAGTATTCTTACTTTAGTTGCTTACAAACTGTTTCAGAGGTGAAAGATGGATCTATGGTTTAGAATTTCTCTGCAGTTTAACACAGAAAAAAGGCCAATTAAAGAAATCTGTAATAAAGTGTAATTTGGAGTATTATTCGGCACAACAGATTTACAGAAAAATTCAATCGTCAGATCCAAAAATATAATATGTGACAAATTTTTCACACATATTTTCTCAAAAATCAACTTGTTTAGAGTAGATAAAAAGCTTTGGGAAAATCAGACATGAGATGCAGTTCCTTGTGTGTGTGTGTGATAGAGAGAGAGAGAGTGTGAGTGTAAGTATTGGTGGAATGAACGATGCGAAAGGTTAAACCTACTCATTTTCTAGTTCGGTTATGCATGGATATTACAATATATATTTAATAATTTGAAATGAACTGTATAACATTTTCTTTTATTCTGAGTTATGTACTCGTCGCGTTAGAATTGTTTTATTCTGTCATCGGGATTTTTAAGGATATGTTCTCCACGTGAGGTATTGATAATTAACTCCTTTGCAAGCGCATTGCATTTACAATAACCTATAATTTTATCCTTCTTCTGAAATAATATTGTACAAAGGAGAAATAACTGAAAATTTCGGAAATATATTTACGATATTCTTTCAGTTCTTTCATTGATAAAAGGTATTTAATAATAAATTCTAAATGAATTATAGGTCATTT